>VDFB02075321.1:397152496-397441816 GCA_007258455.2 Sequoia sempervirens
ACCTCCACAGACATCCAAGATAGCAATGATAGAGAAATGTATGATAAAGGAGAAAAGAAAGTAGAGAACATAATAACACTACAAAAAAGTAAAGTGCTACTCACCCAAATCATAGAGGAGAGGATTAAAATGCTTACCATCTCCACCAAGAGCTTACTAGCTAATGGAGATAAAAGAGGACTCAAGCCCCTATTGTAATGGTATGTCCCACACTTGGTCTACGAAGTTGATGGAGTGTTGATGTTGCTACTATGGAGTGCCAAAGTGCTACTGAGAGTGCTTGAAAATGCAAGAAGTGAGTGCTAGAATGTTTAGAGAGTGCAAGAGAGATTGCTAGAGGATGCAAGAGGATGAAATGGAATGAGAATGGATCAATTTGAAGGAATAATGAGCAAGAATAAGGAATTTTTGGGTCGGTTGGTCGAAGAGAGACATTACAAACTGATCCCAATAAGAAGTGTAACGCCTCTGCCAACTTTAGACACAAGAATCCATCAGAGATGTAAGTGTGCTATGCAGATGTCTATGTTTTATGTGGGTGTTCTCGATAGTTATTCTTCTACTGATGCAAAAAATAGATGCCAAGTGAAACAAAGGCAACTTGCAAATGTGGAATTTTGCCTTCATATTTGGTTTTCTAAGGTGAGGAAGTGTAAAAGGGGAATTTTCTTAAGGGGTGTAAATTCTCTCCTATACATTCTTCCCCCACTTTAGTGAGCATGAATACTGAAGAGTGCTTTAGTAAAGTAGATCGAAGAGTGAATAGGGTTAGAAATTTATTCCCGAACTGTTGAGGAAGTGGACCACAATCTGGCAAGCTCGAAAGCGCAGGGTAGGAAAAGGACTTCAGAGCCCCATAGAACTATGAAGGTGTAGAATGAAAGCATATTATAGGCCCACAGATCTAAAAGGAGGAAACCCTCAAGATCTCTCACATGAAGGAAGCCCCGAGAAGTAAGCACCTCACAGGCCCACAAACCTGCAAGGAAGGTATCCTCTAATATCTCTCACATGAAGGAAACCCGTGAAAGCACCCTACAAATCTGCAGCCCTATAGGGAAGGTGTCTTCCAAGATCTCTCATATAAAGGAAACCCGAGAAAGCACCCTACATACCCATAGACCTACAAGGAAGGTGTCATCCAAGATCTCTCACATGAAGGAAACTTGAGAAAGCTCCCTATAGAACCGCAAACCTATAGGGAAGGTATCCTCCAAGATCTCTTACATGAAGGAAACCCGAAAAGTGCCCTACAAACCCATAGACCTACAAGGGAGTGAACCCTAATATCTCTCACATGGAGGAAGCTTAGAAGAAGCACCCTACAGGTATATAGACCTACAAGGAGGTATCCTCCAAGATCTCTCACATGGAGGAAACCCAAGGAAGTAGACTCCACAGAGTAAAAAAGTGGCTTCACAGACACACCTGTAAAGTGACATGTTTATCTCCAGATAGAAAAATTCAAAAAGTGGCCATGTAGGAAAGTAAGTGGAAAATCACGCAGATCATCAAAAAGTTGGAAAACTGTCAAAGGGGTCCCTTAGAAACCTAACCTGAAGAGAGGGTCCACTCAAGGGACGTGTTGTTTGAAAGTGCGGAAGAGATGTTTCTTTCTCAAATTGATTCATCGTCAAGGAATCCTTTTGAAAGGTGTTTTCTTCATCAAGGAATTAGAAAGGAAGAAAATTACCCCACATGAGGGGAAGGTTAAAGCTGCTACCACCTCAAAGGGAAGGTTCTCAAGTTCTTTCTTTACGAACCCATGATGAAGGAAACATGTTCCATTAGGGTTTTAAGTCGAGAATACGATTATTTTGAGAAGGTTTTGTGAAGATTCTCGAGAAAATATTCGTAAGAAATGAATGAATTTTTAGAAAATAAAAATGTCATAGAAGTAGCATTGTCACACATGAAAGGGACAACTCAAGCAAAGAAGAGAGAAAGATAAAAGAAAACCTAAAAGAAACATCACGAACAAAGGGCATAGGGGTGATCTGATATTTTAGGGTTAGATTTTCTCATAAATATATGTAGTATAATAATAGTATATAAAATGAACTGTCATCAACCCCCTACTATATCAGACCATGTGAAGAATGCATGAGAAGACAAAGTAAAAATAAAAAATTGGGTCAACATGGAAGGGGAGCCTAAATGCCCCCAACACTTTGCATCGTCCCCAATTTATCAAAAATCAATCACAAACATGGAAGAATGATGATACAAATAGAGGAAGGTTTATGACACAAAAAACCATGCCTGTATCCAAGCACCAACAAGGGTGACAAGGGTCATCCAGGAACACATAGCACAATCATGGGGGAACACATCACAACACACACACACATCTAATCTAGAGATAAAGAAGGGGCCTCCCCTAACACTAATCAACCAAGAGGTCATTCACTTACCACTCTAGATCATCATAGGGGGAAGGAGGATGGGCCTACAGTGGTGGGATTTTAAGAGGAGGAGCTTCCGACCCTCCCGCAAAAAGGGCTAAGGAAGAGGGCCCCATAAGGTCCTCTCCACTGAGCTCTTGTGGAGCTAAGGTTAGTGACTTCGCGAAGATCTTTGACAAGGCCAAAACTTGGTCAGGAGAGTTAAACATGCACTTTAATGGAGTGCCATGTTTTACCTCAATGGATGGAGAAGGATGCACCTGATATTCACCACTAGGCTTGCCAAATGATTTAGGAGCAGTGACAAACTTAGGGGAAGTCAGGACTAGTTCTGTCACTAGGAAAGAATAAGTCAGCATGAGACCACCTTTTGGAGAAGGTGGGTTCCGCTTACGTCCTCCATTGTTGGAGGGACTACCATCCACCTTCTACTTTTTCATGGGATGTGAACTCCCCATAGACAAGGTGAGAGGTGTAGAGGAAGAGGAGGAGAAGAAAGCTGCAATGAATACCACCAAAGTGTTTGTCATATCTATGGGATTAGGGAAAGGAGGGACGCCTAGAAGGGACATCAAAAAGGGTGGCTTCGCCGAAGGAGTGATGAACACTTGCACCTTCTTGGGGTCAGGAACACTCATATTCACAGCGAAAGCCAGAAGCAAGACTGAACTAGATTGTTTGGAAGCAGAGGGGAGGAGAGAGGAGGATGTGGTAGGAGGCCTTGATACAAGGGTGGTCATCTACTCTTCCTTCCTCTATAAGGTAGCCTGCTTAGTAGCAAGAGCCTTTTGCTAACACCTATGTTTGCACGCAAGGTAGTTTCTATGACTCTTGAAACTGGAGGCCGGAGGCTACAAAGGAACAAAAGGCTTCTGTTCATCCATGGGAGTGTCCACTACAACCATTTCTAGTGGAGGAACATATTCCTAAATGGGAGCAGGAGGAGAAAGTCATGAAATGACAAGGGGAGTCGACTCAAGTGCCTCAATGGTGGGCCTCTTCCTATTTACTACTTTGGGAGTAGAAGCGGTAGGAGGCCGCAGAGAGAATTCCCTTTAGGAACCCTTCTTTCTGCCATACAAATAATAACAAGGCCTAGGAGACTTAGTAGGGAGATCTAATATCCTGATCTTGGGCCTACACCAAGGAGGTATCATCGGACTCAACGGGTAAAGGCTAGGTTTTCTCATCCAATACTCCTCCCAAGAAAGGGGAGTAGACGAGTTAGCCTGAGAAGAGGCAAGCTTTTCCTTTCCTTTTTGGGAAGAGGAGGCAGCTAGCTATTGTGCTACAGGAGGAGCCAATTTTCTCTGTCCCTTGTCCCCGGTCTTATATTTCATGTAGTTTTTGTAAAGTTGGTTTGTTCTTGGAGGAAGCAGACTAATCAAGGCAGACCAAAAGTGGTCTAATGAATATCCCCCATAGGACACTAGAGGTTGGTATCTAGTGTCATGCACTACGTGCACGAAAATTTCATGGGATAAATTTAAACATTTATGAATAATAGAGGCGATTCCATTCATGGAAGCTAGCCAAGGTATACCTAGCTTCATCATGAACAAATTTGACTTTAGGATGACATTGAAAACTATTTCAACAACCCTAGGTCCAACTAGGATAGAAAAAGTTACCAATCCATATGGTTTAAGAAAAATACCATCATGCATGCAGATGGTAGATTTTATTTCTTCATATTCCTTTCTATGTAATGAATTAAGCCACAACATCTCCTCTGTAATAATATTCACTCGGCTCACAGGGTTGACTAGGACTCCTGTCATAATGTTTCCATTGAGGTGAATGTGAATATAGAGGGGAGAGGGCTTGTCATTCAAGGGTAAATTGTGTGACGTGAATGTCACATCTGGGGAACCGGGTGTAGGTAGTGTGGTAGAGGTAACCATGACCATGTTAACATAGGCCTCGATTTGAGTGACATAATCAATGGGATCGATAATCATGTTGGAAAAATGTGACGAAAATGGGTCAGTGTATATTTGCAATTCAATATTCACTTTCGCCATCGATTTATTTGTATTTTGGTTTCTTCCATCAAGTCAAATAGTACCATCCTCGATATGGTCCTATATCTCATGACATAGGCGCATACAATGTTTGATATCATGTCCATTAACTTGATGGTACTGATAGTAGGTATTTCCATCATACCAGCTAGGGTAAGGTTCCTTGAGAGGTTTAGGGTTCTGCAAGGTTATGATCTTATCTTTTAGCAACTTTTTCAAGATGGAAGAATAAGATTTTGATAAATTTGTGAACTTTTAGTTGCACATGAGGCCGTTATCATCCGTAGTGGCTACTACATTGACAACAACCTTACTTTTTCTAGAGATCGATATGATGAACTTTCCTTCAAAATAGGAGTGCGAGGAGGATCCCCTGAATTGAACTACTGTTTGTTGATACTCTCGTAGGGCTACACACAAATGCATGAAAGAAGGGAATTTGATAAGGGAGAATTTTTCCTGCTAAGGCTTTTCCAAGTTCCCTCTGAACACGTTCTGCACGTCAGAATTGAGCAGTGGATACGATATTTGTGAGAAAAGCGCTTGATATTGCACTATAAAATTAGTTATCTTTTCATTATCACCTTGTTTGCATCGGATGAGATCAGAAAAGGTCATCTTCAGTCCAATGTTAGCTTGAAATTGTCATAGGAAATTATTTACAAGCTGGTCAAATGAGAAAATGGAGTTATCGGGCAAGGAATAGTACCATTTGAGTGTTGTATCCTTGAGAGATCGAGGGAATAGTTTTTCCATCAACGCATCATGATGGAAGAAATTTGTATACATGGAATTAAAGGTGGAAACATGTGTTTGTGGTTCCATTTTTCCACCATATTTTTTGAATATAGGAATCTCCATTCCTTGAGGGAAGAGAGTGTTCAAAATTGCAATTGAAAATGGGCTATGCTAGAAGAAGGGTTGAAAGTTAGGCTTGGTAGAGGCTTGGGAGAGACTTGCCAACTGGCTCTACATCTTACCCATATTTTGAAGAAGAGTGTTCATAATGGGTTTATTAGAAGACATAGGGCCAAAGGAACTTCCTCCAGAATCACCACTGGAGCCACCACCAGAACCACTGGTGTGACAACCACTGGAACCACTACTAGAGCCACCTCTACTTCCAAAGCAACCACCATGGTCTCCACTGGAATTGCCTCTACCAACACTGCTTCCGTCACCAAAGCCATCACCACTACCAAATCCTCCACCACTCATCCCACCAAAACCTCTAGAGGTGACATGAGGGGTGAAGCTAAAACCTAAGGGGATCTTGTTCACTTTGATAGCTTCAGATCCCTCAGAGGTAGAGGGGATGCTAATCAGGGGTATGACATTGGCCATGTAAACAGACGTGGGAGGCATCGACATTCCTAGCTATCTCTCATGATATTTGAAAGTGACCCCTTGTATAATGTTAGGATTGTTTGGAGGAGAACATGCTTCAGTTAGACTAGAAAGAATAGCCAAGAGTTCTATGCTTGTTCAATCCTTTCCAACCATATACTTGTTAGTTAACAAATTTACCATCTAACTCTATTATTCATACGCCCATAAAAGGTGATAAATGTAACCACAGTTGAGTCGGTAACATTACAACATTACAAACTTCAAAACTGATTCTTTGCTTATTTTAAAAGGTGGCAACTACCTTTATCTGATATTCAATGAATGATTTTTAAACTAGTGACACTTTTAACCAGAAAGAAAATAAGGAAGGGGATTTTAACTAGAAAGCTTTAAAGGTATCTATCAATTTCATGGAAATAGAAATAAACCTTCTTAAGGAAAGATAACATAATATTCTTATTCACAGATAATAACACCACAACAGTATAGCAAAATATATGTATATCATCTATCATTCCAATAATAGATATCACACTAGCAAACATTTAGTATAAACAAAATAAATCCATACACCATAACTCAAAGACTACGCATGCATGAACTTCACCAATGTCTTATGTATCAAAATAAGAGATATTAGCCAAAATAATAGAGTTTGTTCTAATGAGTAAATCAAAGTTTTCCCAAAAGATCCTTACCACATCAGTTGAATCAATATTTAATCATAGCCAATGTCTTTGGTAACAGTTTCTTGAAAGTAACCGTATTGAAAATTAAAAGAAGTCCATAACTTAAAAGTGCCAACTTTAATGAAAGTATTTGAAAATACTAAAAATAAACTATGCATCATTCCTGACCACTTCAACTTCCTCCACTTCTAGCTCCTCATTCTCTTCTTTCCACAACAAGTTTTCTTGCATCTTCATTCTAGATTTATATTCTCTATACCTGGTGATGATTGTGAAAATCTCCCTGCTACATGGTGTCAATGTGATTTGAAGTCTAGTTCTCCATTTTCTAAGGGCAACTTCAGACTTGTTCGGTGTGTCAAACCTCCTTTCTAATTCAAATTTAAAAGTTTTGAGATAGATTTCTAGCCTCCCAAGCCTTGAGAAATACTCTTTAGTCATTGTAATAGGATCTGCTACTTCTCTGTTGAAAACTTCTCTAAAATTTGAGCATATTTCTTTTGTGTCCAGAATTTTCTCATCAAAATAATTAGTTATCTTCACCTGCATTTCATGAAAATTCGCTTTGATCTCTCCCAACATATCTAAGTATTTCTCCAGCACTTTGGTGATTTCCTTTACCAGGTCACCATATATGTTTAGTTTCCATTTAAGTGAATCAAGCCATGAAGGATCTAATTCCTTTGGATCACTAATAATTTGTTCATTCACCAACTTTAATCGATCCATTGAAACTAACTCTTTCATTTCTTCAGAAAGAACATACAAACTAGTCTGATCATTCCTAACCTGCTGCAGTTCTGCTATCAATTCCTTTCTTTTATCAACAATGTGAGTGTATGAAATCATTGATTTACCAATGAAAAATATAGTTTCCTAAGATAATTCTTCAATCCACTCACTAGCAGCTTTGGAGTAACTTAGATTTTTCTTAATCAACTGCATCGCAGACTCATCAATAACTCTTTCTTGGGAACTAGAAGCCTCAACAGACAAAAAGGGAGAAACAATAGAAGAGAAAGTTTTTGAAATCCAAAACTTGAGATTTTAATTTTACCCTTTCCTTCCTTTCTTCTTTCACTCGCTTGACTAAAGCATTGATATAATAAATGGTGTGATATACATCACCCTCAAGTGTCTGGGGACCCATGTCAACATGTATGATTTTATAATCCTCTACGGTTATCTTATCATCATCCACATCCTTTAAAGGTTCTACAATTTCTAACACCTGATTACCAAAGACAGCATCATTCAAAATTCTTGACATTTTCTGGGCTTTCTTGGGCCTTGAGGAAGATTGGAGTTATTTTATCACTGTATCTACTCCAATGAATGTCGTAGGAGTGTATTTCCTCTTCTTTTCTATCGCTTTCCTCAGCCATGCTAGAGAGTTTTCTATCAGTCTGGGAGCTTTATCACTTTGAACAATTTCTCTGGATTTACTAGGAATAATTGATATACTTTCTATAGGAGGAGAAGATTCTTTAGGCAAGGGCGAGAAAGTACTATCTTCAACAATATGCCTAAAGATGCTCTCTGAATATTTTGACATAGGTTTTATTTGGACACTTTTCTTTTTGAGAGTAGGGGTGGATGGGTTGTCTTGTTCACATATTGATTTTGATTTAATTGATTTTTCTAGCTTTTCACCATCACCTCTAGACTGTGAATTGGCACTAGAAGACTTGATGACTATCCTTGCCCATGATGTACCTCAAGAGACTACTTAGCTAGATCCTTGTTCATTTTTCTAGGATGATTTTGGTTCCTAAATAGAACCAGTAACTTTATGCCATTTTCCCTCTAACCAATCCTGAGTCCTTTTGAGTACTGGTTCAGCCCGTTTACTCATATATAAAATTTCATCCTTATTCCAACTGACTTTGGGATGCGACTTATCAGGCAAACCCTTATATTCAGGATCAAGAGCCATTAAATATTTAAACAATTTTTTTAGGAATTTGGAAAGAGGGGCCAAAGGTTTGTATCTGCTCAAGGGTTAACCTCATATGATCCCTTCTGAAAACTTCATTTTCATCAACACAATCTTCCCAGAAATTCTTAATTGAAGGTTGATGTTGATACGAGCTACAAGCATATAGATTTTTCCTCACAAAGCCCTTGCTATAAAAATTAGTTCTTACAAATAGATACTAGAGATTGTATTCTTTGAGAATCCTGTCAACATTCTGAGCCATTTTATTGCTTTTGCAAGAGAAAGAAGAAGTAACTAGCGGGAAGACATACCCTCTTTTTCCCATATTCATGTATTTTATATTTACTATGGCCATTTGTCTGCAAACCTCTAGAAATACCAACAAATCCTCAGGATACTTAGGAAATTTAAGTGGAGCCTTCTCATAACCTCCAATCCTCAAATAAGAAAATCTATCAAACTAGATATAAAAACTTCCAAACTTCAACACCAGAGATTTTGACTCAAGGGAAAAGCGCATTTCAGGGTTTCCATCTAATTTTCTCACAACTTCCATTAAAAAGGCATCATTAACAAGACAATATTCTCCCATCCCAACCTTTTTAGTAGACTATGGATAACATTTATACACAGGCATGCCAGAACTTGGTGGCATTTGTGGTTTCAACCTTGACTAGTAGGATCTCTGACTAGCAATAATATATATCAAGCAGGAACACAAATGAAAGGTAGCAATCTTCTGAAAATTAACTAATTGCTCATGCAAGTGAAAGAAAATGATTTTGGCCCAATCAATAAACACATCATCATCATAGATAACTAAAATGAACTGACACATCCAATCTTCAAATAATTCAACTTGTGCATTCCCGATAATACGATGAAGTAAAGCAATAGCATCAACAATTTCTACTTTGAAATGTGTCCTTTTAAGTTTGTTGGGCAATTGAGACTTATCCTTCTTCTCCGATTTTAACCACCCTTTGGCCATATAATTTTTACACCAGGTTTCATTAGCCCTAAAATATTCATTGGCTGCTACAAAAAACATCTCCTTTATAGGTGCTTTCCCTGGAATTCCTAATTCATGAGAAACGACTTCAGGAAAAATTCTAGCTACAATGGTCCCATCCACGATCTTGATTTCCCGGGTTTCAGGAATGTACCTTCTCGCACATGTAGCAATTAGGTCAACACATAGAATTTCTTCTAGAAAACCTCTGGCATGAGCTAGCCCACTTTTGAACACCTTCACATCTACAACAAATTTTTCTTTACTATCCAAACATGCCCAAAATTCTTCCAATTCAAAAAGTCCTAGCTCTGTATCCCTCACACTGAGCCAGTGATTTTCAGTTTCATACTGCATGAGCTTGCTATGCCTGATGAGACACTTGAATTCCTGAAGAAATAATAGTAGTAGGTAGGAGTACAACTGAGGCTTTAACAAATAAGTTCTCACCACCTTTGAGCCATATAAAATGACAAGACGTACAATTGGTGTGGAATTAATACGACACTTTGTTCTATTATGTAGTAATGAAAACCCTAAGGTTTGCATGCCTTGTAGAAACCTCGATAAGATGTCTCTCGACCGTACCATACAATTTATTAAATTCCAAGATGATGTCTCAAAAAATGTGGAACAATCAACTAACCGCTTTGTTGTGACGAACAAAAGCTTGACAACCTAGAATAGGGAGTTCAAAGTTTTGAAAACTTACGACTCACCGATTACATACTTGACGCCACAAAAGGTAACAATCAGGTTATCAGAAAGTTATGAAAATCAAGAACCCAATGACATAGTCAATGAACAAAGAGTGCTGAAAAGTTAAGTTTCACATCTATGAAAACTTGCAACAAGGGTTAGAAACTTAGTGAAACCCGCGACAAAGGAATAAAATGGAAATGAAGACCGAATAAGCGGTAAACGCAAAAAAGGGGACATGAATTAAAGACATGATACATAGTAAATTAATGAGTAACAATACTTTAACTCACTAATGACCTGAGTGGCCCTAGCCATCTTCAGGTTTCTTTCCAAGTGATTCTCTAAGTTTCCCAACCCTTTGCTAAGGGTGGAGACATATTCTAAAGGAATATGAACAACCCCATACTAGTCTATCGATGATAGTGTAGGCGACGTAGGAGGAGTGGGGACTTGGTCAGTCTCATCGGAGATCCATACCTTTCCCTTCGACAATTGCTCTTGTGCAGGAAGACCAACAATAGAACCAACAAGAAGGCCTGTAGAGAAACCAGTAGTGACCTTCGTCCTCGCCATCAGAAGGTGTCATATAATTCTCCTAACAATATACCTAGAGGTTGTAGATTGGGTTGTGATGCTCATAAACCTTCACAACACTTAGGAGCACAATGATTGTAAGGTACAAGGGAAAAGCCTCAACACCAACGAATGAACAAATGTTGGTTCACATCAGGTTCACCAAAAATGTAAGAGAGGGGGACCAACCACGTTCAAGGTCCCAGGTCATGGAGATCCAAGAGTGGAAGGCTGCCCTAACTTACCTCACTCTAAAGGAATGTTTCAGAGGAGGGACAAGAATGACGAGGACTATAAGGTCCTTTAATCACTCTACAGACCTAAAATCTGGAATGGGGCTAGGTGAGCTACTTTTTGGGTTCAACACTGTACCTCAAGTAGCTCTCTTCCCAAGGATAGAAGCACGGTTCTGAAATGACAACATGACGCGTTGGTGTCTCTCCAGTGTGCTGGCATCCGTATGACCAGAGGACCAAAAACATAGTAAGAACCGCCAAAAAATAAGTTGACGATGTAACTAGTGATTTCTAGGGGAACAAAACAAAACTATGAAATAAGAGAGATACAAATGAATGTGATAAAGTAAATATATTAAAGCTAAGGTGACAAAGATGATCTCACAAAAGATCTTGTTCACTAGCTAGCTCCAAATGTATGTCAACCTACACACAGGAAAGAGGGAAAATTATTGGGGGCTGTATAGGGGTCTGCCTCAGTCAGACCCTCGTCTTGGTGTTTCCACCACCACGAACAACCAAGATAGAAATGATAGAGAAATGTACGATAAAGGAGAAAAGAAAGTAGAGAACACAATAACACTACAAAATAGTAAAGTGCTACTCAACCAAATTGTAGAGGAGAGGAGTGAAAATTCTTACCACCTCCACCAAGAGCTCACTAGCTAATGGAGGGGAAAAGAGGACTCAAGCCCCTACTAAAATGGTATGTTCCACACTTCCTCTACAGAGTTGATGGAGTGTTGATGCTACTGCTATGGAGTGCCAAAGTGCTGCTGAGAGTGCTTGAAAATGCAAGGAGTGCTAGAATATTTAGAGAGTGCAAGAGAGATTGCTAGAGGATGCAAGAGGATGAAATGGAATGAGAATGGATCAATTTGAAGGAAGAATGAGAAGGAATAAGGAATTTTTGTGTTGGTTGGTTGAAGAGGGACATTACAAACTATTCCTAATATGAAGTGTAATGCCTCTGCCAACTTCAAATGTAGGAATCCATTAGGGACGTATGTGTGTTACATGAATGTCTACGCACTGTGCAAGTGTCCTCGATAGTTATTCTTGTATGGATGAAAAAAATGGATGCCAAGTGGAATGAAGGCAACCTGCTAATGTGGAATTTCACCTTTGTATTTGGTTTCTAAGGTGAGGAAGTGTAAAAGGGGAATTTGTGTAAGGGGTGCAAATTCACTCCTATACAAGAAGACAACATCAAGAGAGTGCATACGAACCAAATATCGATTAGCCTTTTGTTGAGGGATAATATTCATACCCCTCACATTCTAAGAGAGCACAATCATCGTTGAGGTTGGGAGAAGTGAGCATCTATAGTATTCACCAAACCAACCTCAACCAAAGTCTCACCAGCTATCTTCACCTTTTCCTGATCCTTCTTACGACCAACCTTAGAAGGATTTTCTAGGACCCCCTTCTTTATAGGCTTTTGCTACAAACCTAGAGCAGAGGAAGGAGACTTATTTTAACCTAAATCAGAACCACTCCATATCTCCAAAGCAACTCCCCTAGTACCAAAGGAGACCCCAGAATCAACATTTACCTCACCATCCTCACACAGAACCAGGGCCAAAGGAGACAAACCTGAATCCATCTAAGGAACCAGAACACCAAGCTGATTCATCCTGGAAACCACTAAAGACTACACCTCAGGCAACTCCTTATCAAAAGATCCAACCTCCAACTACATATCAGCTGAAAACCCATCCTCCTGAACTAACTCATCCAAAGCCTCGAATCTATTGAAAGTTTCACCCTCCTGTTTGTCCTTGAGAGATCTCTTTTGACCCCACCCACAATTGTGAGACTTAATCGAAACAAAACCATCTTTATCCATTGTCTCTCCTTGCATGGGAGCTTTACCCTTCTCCACCCTTGAATTAGATTGAGCATTCACACTACTTGCACCCCTAGCACCATAAGCACAAGGAGACCTCTACTGAAGATGCCCATACTCATGACACAACCAACACCTGAAAGGTAATGTCTCATAAACCAACTGCTAAGACCAGGAGCTAGAACCAATAGTTAAATCAATAGAGTCTGACAAAGGATGACTCAAATCAATTTCAACACATACCCTCACATTAGAGAAGATACTCTTATCCAAGGTTTGCTAAGAAGGGCCAATAGGATTCCCTAGCAACAAAGCAATTGATTGCAGAATATCCCTTCTCCAACACTCAAGTAGAAACCAAGGAAAACACACCCAAACTGGGACCCTAGAGGGTAACTTCTCTACTGAGTTGAAACCTGCATGCCATGGTTTTATGAATAGACCAACTTGATTATAAAAATAAGGCCCACCTTCAAACACCCTATTCCGATCAAAGATACATGAAAAATCCACCAAAAAGAAATTATTTGCAGCCAACAAAATCTTGAAGACTCCCTCTGGATTCCATGTCTTACGGATCCAGGTATCCAAAACAAGAAGAGAAACCCTCATCCCCATAAACTTGTAGATCAAAACATGCTTAGTACTGTAATACTCTAAATCATCCGCCACTACCTCCTTTTGAATTACCAACACTGGGAGAACAAGGGCCCTCTTCAGGCACCCATTTTTCTTCTACAATTTGAAACCACTAGATCTAACAAAGCTCACACTAGGAGAAGATGGATTGGGAATTCCAACCCCATCCTCCATCAATCCCCATCATCTTGTTTGAAGGAACATTCTCATCCATAGACCCCACACACAAAAATAAAACTTGAAACCACCACAAAAGCCAAGGCCAAATCAAGACTCGAGACGAGCATGCATACAAAGGATCGCAAGTGGAAAGAAAACATCCAAAGAAATAGAAGAAACCGTGCCTTGAAAGCACAAAAACCCTTCTAAAAAATGATGGGACAACTGACACCCAACCATAGACTTTTCTCGCACAACCAGCAAGCAGAAAAGAATGCTCTAGCAAAGAAAATGTGGATGAACCAGAAGAAGCAAGGTAACAGCTTCCCAGGCCACCCACACAAATCAAAGCCCCTCCACCTGGTGCACCAATAGGAACCAAGGAAGTAATAGAGTCTCAAAGCCAAGCAGAAAAAAGAAACTAGCTCCCCTATGAGCCCCCTAGAGCACTTCAAACCCCAACGAACAAAGAATGTAGAGGAGCAAGTTAGGGCCCGAGTAGCCTAGCTCGTGCAAAGACATCGATTGATGCCATCATTTTGGCTTCTATGGTTTATTCGAGTATAACATCAATTGTTTCTTTTGTTATCCATTAGAAATTACCATATTACCTGACTGAAAATTGATAAAAGCATCTGTAGTAGCCAACTAAGGTCACCCCAAAATCAAATGATATTCCAACGATTTTATTGTAGGTTACAAGATCATAAATTCAATTGGGTATTCCAAGGAATCAACATAAATGTTATCTTCAATTATACCTTCAGGTTTAACTAAAGAATGACCTTCCATTTGAAGAACTATAGGTGTAGTCATAAGCACTTGAAGATGTATTATCTCTTAGTTTTATTATTCATAACATTGATAGAAACACCTAAATTGATAAAGAATATATTATTCGGATGCGAAAAATAGGATGACTGCAAGCGGGAGAACTAACAAGTGTAAAATTTTGAATTCCTCAAAGGACGTAGGGGACAACGATGGCGATGTCTTCAATGGCTGGTCGTTTATGATATTTGATTACCTGTTGGCTGATGGGTACATGTTGTTTCATTGGGGGTGTTGATTCACCCTCTATTGTTGGCTTGGATCTTGTGTCATGCGCCTTGTGTTTGGGCTCTGCTTCCATGTGTGTCTGGTGCAGGAGCACACCTAGGCTAACCTCCATACTTAGAATATTTTGGCTTGTATCTGACATTAGCCAAGTTAGAATAGTTGTGTGTTTGTTTTGGACCTTAGAAGGTCATTGTTGTGGATAGGTGAATTAGTCATTAGGACTAAGGTCACCAAAGTTTAGTCAGCATTTAATTTTTGATTTGCTTAGCTTAGTAGCTTAAGTTGGGATTTTGAGTCTTAAATGTGTTCTAAACACATGAATGCTATTGGAAAGATGCCATGAGGCCATTAATGGAGTTGGTTGCTTGAAATACAGGAGATAGAGGTCCTAAGAGTTAGGATGATGGCTTAAGGATAAGTTGCCAAATGTTGTTACAAAGTTGTCATGACAACATTTGCCATTATGGCAAATGTTGCATGCAACTCGGTTACCTAGGATCCCCTAAAAGATAGGAGTGGGGGATCGACCAAAATCCCTAAAAACATGGTAAATCGCATCTATGATGCAAGAGGCTTGAGTGAACGAAGGGTAGATTGTAAAAACAAGTTTTGGTTTTGTGGGAATAAGAGAACTCTACAATTTCTGTGTTTTTTTGAATGCTTTGAGTGACAGTGCTATTAAATGAGTTAGATGTTTTGATTTGGTATTGGATTTGTGTACATAGGGTAGTTCTAAGTCTTTTCCATTCTATAATCAAGTTTATTTGAGTTAAATTAGGGTCTTGAATTAATAGGTTAGGGTCTAAAGGTTTTACTGGTCCTGTCCTGACCAGTTTGTCTTTTTATGGCTCCCCCATGAAATCTAACCACGGGATCTTCCTGAGAATAGATGGATATGTTAGGGGAGCCATTGGTCTATACATATTTGATGGTAGGAGTCATGAAGAGTCGAGCAACAATGTGTATTAACAAACCCTAGGCAAGCTTAGAGTGCTCGGTTAGAGGTTTGACAGTGAAGAATTGGAGAATTTAGGCAGGGGATTGAGGTACAGTACGAAACAAGTACAATTCTAGGTAGGGTTTAGTCATATCCTAATATGCTAGTAGGATTGAGGTCCTTTCATGATCTGTATAGGATCTAGACTAGATTGCAGTATTGAAATATTTAACTTTTACAATTCTTTTACAATGATTATTTCAAGTTAATTAGATCGAAATTAACTTAAGGAAATAACAGAATGAAAAGAATTAACAAGGTGATTATAACAGAAATGAAGGAAATGAGAAACAGAAAGAGAGAGAAGAAGAGAAGTGCAAACAATGCTTGATAACGGAGTTCGTCACAGAATGTGACTACGTCTCCGGGTCCACTCCAATAGAGAGACCGATCCGATTAACTCCAAAATCGATTACAATGATGCACCAAGACCATCAGTTCGACAGCATAACAGGGCTCCGACATTCAACAATGGCTTGAAAATTCTTCAACAAGACCTCTCTTTCGTCAATCTCAGCATCAAGACTTCAACCTGAAAAAAAAACTTATGCCAATCCTCACCTCAAGCCCCCTTTTTATACAAAGAATTTGCTCAATTTGGCTCTCAACCAATTGATTTGCAAAATATTCTCCAAATCACCTTATCTCTCCAAAATACATAAAAATCTGCCTTTTACACATAAAAATCCCTATGAATCTCCCATATTTTACATAATAATATTTAAAAATCTTCCTAAAATAATATAAGCCCTTCCATTTATTTATTTTCGGGCTTTGGAGGTTTTTTTGGAGATTTTGTTTTAATCTTTAAAAAGATTAAAGTTTGTTTAATTTTCAATTTAAGAGTGTTTGTTTAAAATTTTAGGCATTCGGTTTTAAAAATACAACAAAACAAATCGGGGCCAATAATATTTTAGACAGTTACGAGTGGCTCGTTGGTGGAGGATAACTTTGGAAGCCGGCCGGTTCGGGGTTCCAACCCACCGGCTGGCTTTTAAACACCCATTCGCTAGTGTTCTACAACAAAATCAAACCGTTGCAGTTAATATTTGGGCGCGCACAGTTGGTGTATTGGTAGAGCGGCCGGATAGGAAGGCAGGGGTTGTGGGTTCAACCCCAACCAACAACCTTTTAACAAACAAAACAAACCGACGACCGCCACGGAGAGAGGAAGAGTTGTTGCCATGTGTCGCACCAGGAGGGTGCCACGTGGCAACCTCCAATTCGCCGATGGAAAACGCAGAGAAACCTGAGCCACGTGTCGAATACTAATTCGCTGATGAAGTCACGTCATTGCTGACTCTGCGTCCACGTGTCACCATATGAATCGCTGGAAAATCTGACTCGAGATCCACATAGACACTGAATGTACTGCCACGTGTGTGCCACGCAAATGCTGACGATGTGTACGGAGGACACGTGTCAACGCCCGATTCGTTGACCTTGCTGACGTCACCTGCCACATCATCACGCCACGTCGACATGTACGGACCGTACGGACTGACACGTGTCAACTTCTGATTGGTCCATTTCGGATTTCGTACTACATGCTGACGTCAGCTGTACGGATGATGACGTCATCACTGTACCTTCAAGTCCACCAAGTCAACATGAAACTTTGACCAGCTGCATCTTGAGCCTCCGATGTCGGATTTCGACGAAACGAACGCCGTCGGAATCGTCTCGACGAGCTCTACGCGATGACGCCGATTTCATTGATTTTTGAAAACGCCATTTTTTTGCCTTCTGGATGCCCCTGATCCTAGTTTGACCAAAGGTTTGACTGGCCATAACTCGTGCAAACGGACTCCTTTTCGCTCCGTTCAAGTTGCGTCAGAATCAGAACACTGAGATCTTTCTGATGGTGCTGATTTTGGAGAGAAATGGAACACTTCAATTTCCACTGAAAAATGTCCACCGGATCATTTCAATCCATTTGTTTAAGTGATGAGCAAGAAATCAGAAGGATCCTAATAATTAGGTCTTTTAGCCCAATTTGACCTAGATAATAGGAAACCAGTGTACGGAGGGCTTAGGGGTCTAAAACCTTGTGAATCTTTTAGAAGAGCAAAAAGGGTATTCAAATGTGGAATTTTTTTTTCAGGTTGTTTGGAAAGTTTGGGCAAGAATGAGAAAAATGTCACTGTCAAGGGCTACAAGGAATTAGGCCTCCTCAAGACCAAATCTTGAAATCGGTAAGAAAGAAGGTTGAAGATCCTCCAAGATGGATCCAGTTGGATGTATATGGCATGATTCCAGTATGTTTGGCACCCCTGCAAGCAATTCAAAGTTTTGTGTGATGTTGGCACTTAGAGTCTTCTAAGTGTTGGAGAGAGTTTGCCTAAAACAAGGTGGTGTTAGTCTTTCAAGGTGAAGCACAATGTGTAAGACTCTTGGAGAGGAGTTGGATCACGACTTAGTTAGTCAACTGAGACCAACAAGAACCTAGAAGGCATCAGGTTCCTAGATGAAGACAAGGAAAAGTCTTCTTAGCTAGTTGTGCAAGAAGGCCTTGGAACACTCACACCATATTGGTATCAGAGCAAAGTTTGATAAGGCTTGTGATTGATGTTGCAACCCACTGAATCAGTAGGAAAGAATACACAAGAGGAAGATAAAACCATGGTGACTAACACTGAGTTAGCTAAGAAGGTAGAAGAAGAAGATGTGGATAATCGGTTGCTAAGAGAAAGATTGTCCTGAATGGAGCAACTCCTGGATGAAGTCCAAGAAAAGGCAGATAAGGTCAAGGTTAAAATTGATCTAAAGGAAGAGAAGGAAGCAAAGGAAAATGAATTGGACTTGGAGGAGGAAGTTCCAACACCTGACCCTTTTCTTTCCGAAGAACCCTTCTTGAAGGCACTGAAGGCCTTAAGTGGCAAAGCTTTGGAAGGTGTGCCACTATTCAGTGGACAAATGGATCTTGATTCAGTCATGAACTGGATTGAAAGTATAGAGAATCACTTTGAATGTGATGGTATATCAGAAGCCCAAAAAGTAAAGGTGGCCAAGTCAAGGTTGAGAGGTTCAGCTCTCACATGGTGGAAGTTTGTGCAAAATGAAAGAGAGAAAGAAGGAAAGGGTCCTATAGTTACATGGAGGGGCATGGTAACCAAAGTAAAGCAGATCTATCTACCTGATGACTATGAAGTCCAGTTGCATAGGAGGAGACATAATCTTAGACAAAAAGATTTGGATGTCCAAGCATACACTGAGGAGTTCCAAAAGTTGTGCCTCAGATCAAAGGTGGTTGAAGATGAAAGCATCAAGATAGCAAGGTATTTGAATGGACTCAAGTGGTCTATTCAAGAAGACATGAGCCTAGTGTACTTCAAAACCATCCACCAATGTTATCAAATGGCCTTAAAGATAGAGGAGAAAAGCAAAAGGAAGCAAGAGCAAACCTCCAAGAGTAGAGGTAAAGGAAAAGATAGTAGAGGACAAAGAGGTGGTTATGGTGGAAGGAGTTCAGAATCAAGGGCTCAAGGAGAAGTTAGGCACTCTGAGAAACAAGAAGGAAGCTCTAGTAGAGGTGGTAGAGGAAGAGGTTCTAGCTTTAGAGGAAGAAGTGGTGGACAAGGAAGGGGCAATTACTTTGCCAATATGAAGTGTTATCACTGCAATCAAATGGGACACCTGACCTATAGGTGTCCAGAGAAGGGTAGTACTTCCCAAGGAGGAGATAGGAGAACTAATCTTGTTCATGAAGAGACAAATACAATAGAAAAACATTATGAGGTACCATTAAATTCAGAGGAAGGTGACAACCTCATGATGAGGAGAACTTTGATCAAAGAGCCGGTTAAAGAGGAACCAAGCCAAAGAAGGTCCCTGTTTAGGATAAAGTGTAGAATGATGGGGAAAGTATGTAGAGTCATCATTGACTCAGGGTCTACTGACAATATTGTGTCAGAGGAAACAGTCAACAAGCTAAAGTTGACAAGGATACCCCACACCAATCCTTACAAGGTCACATGGCTCAATAAAGGCCAACATGTCTTGGTAAATGAACAAGCATGGGTGGAGTTCTCAATTGGAAGGTACAAGGACAAAGTCTTGTGTGATGTGTTACCTATGGATCCATGTCACTTGGTCCTAGGTAGACCATGGAAATTTTATCGCCAAGCTATGCATGATGGAGCGAAGAACTCTTATACCTTCAAGAAGGATAAGGTAACATTCAAAATTCAGTCACTGTTAGAGGATGCAGAGGTGAAGACAGTAGGTCCTAATTTGCTCATGGTTGGTGAAAAAGAGTTCTTGGAAGCCTTGGAAGAAGGAGAAGGAGTTGGCTATGCATTAATGTTAAGGCCAAGATAGGTAAGTAATGACAAAGCAGCTGAGAAGCCAGAGTTACCTAAAGAAATATAGAAAATGTTGCAGACCTATGAAGGCATTGTAAGCAGTGGACAACCAGCAACATTACCCCCTAAAAGCCCATAAGTCATAGGATAGACTTGATACCAGGGGCTACCCTACCAAATAAGGCAGCCTACAAGATGACCCCTCAACAAAATGAGGAAATAGCTAGACAAATACAAGAACTCCTAAACCAAGGTCTCATTAGAAAGAGCATCAGTCCATGTGCAGTACCCACTGTCCTAGCACCTAAAAAGGGAGGGGAATGGAGGCTTTGTACTGATTCAAGGGCCATAAATAGGATAACCATTAGATATAGGTTCCCTATCCCTAGGATTGAAGACCTAATGGATTGTCTAGGTGAAGCTAAGTACTATACCAAGATAGACTTAAAGAGTGGTTATCACCAAATTAGGATACATGAGGGAGATGAGTGGAAAACAGCCTTCAAAACCAATGAGGGTTTATATGAGTGGCTTGTTATGCCATTTGGGTTGTCTAATGCCCCCTCCACATTCATGAGGCTCATGAATGAAGTCCTCAAAGACTACATTGGTAAATTTGTAGTGGTATATCTTGATGATATACTGATTTATAGCAAGACAAGAGAAGAGCATCTCAAATAGATAGAGTTGGTTTGCAAGAAGCTACATGAGGAGAAATTGATGATCAACTTAGAAAAGTGTGAATTCATCAAGACAGAGCTGGTGTACCTTGGGTTTGTATTATCACATGGCAACTTGAAAATGGACATTAGCAAAGTGGAAGCCATCCTCAATTGGCCTACTCCAAGGACAACAACAGAGGTAAGAAGTTTTCATGGCCTTGCTCAATACTATAGGAAGTTCATAAGACAATTTAGTGCTATTTGTGCTCCTATGTTGGATACCATTAAAGGAGGGATGAAGACTAAATTTGTATGGAATGAGCAAGCTAACAAAAGTTTTGAGTTGTTGAAGGAAAAGATAGCTACCAAATGTATTTTGGTGTTACCAAGATTTGAGAAGCTATTCACTATTGAGTGTGATGCAAGCAATGTGGCTATTGGAGCTGTTCTCAGCCAAGAGGGCAGACCGATGGCTTTTCATTCAGAAAAGTTAAGTGAAGCCAAGAAGAAGTATTCTTCTTATGACCTTGAGATGTATGCATTGGTCCAGGCTTTAAGGAAATGGAGGCACTACTTGCTTCCCAAGGAATTCATATTGTATTCAGACAACCAAGCACTTAGTTTCCTAAACTCACAAGAGAAATTGAGTCACAAACACATGAAGTGGGTTGAATACCTGCAAGCTTACACTTTCAATATCAAGCACAGGAAAGGAGTACTCAACAAGGTGGTAGATGCCTTGAGTAGAAGAGTTCTCACCATTCAAGAGATTCAGTTGAAGAGCATGGGAATAGATCACTTCAAGGATCTATATGCAGATGATGAAGATTTTGTAGACATTTATAAGGTATGTGCTAAATACAAGAATCATTTTCATAGTAGGTATGCTGAATATACTTTGCAAAGTGATCTCTTGTTTAAAGGGAATTAGTTATGTGTCCCTAGAGGTTCTATTAGAGATAATTTGATACAAGAAAAGCATAATGGTGCATTGAGTGGTCACTTTGGGGTCACAAAGACTCAAGAACTTGTTCAAAGGTTCTATTATTGGCCAAGGATGAATCTAGATGTTAGAAGGTATGTGGAAAGTTGTATAGTATGTCAAAAGGCCAAGGGTACTTCTTCAAATGTAGGCCTATACCAACTGCTACCTATTCCTACTAGGCCATGTGAATGCTTGAGTATGGATTTTGTAGTTGGGTTACCCAAGACAAGACAAGGAATGGATAGTGTTTATGTAGTTGTGGATAGATTTAGAAAGATGGCCCACTTTGTGCCATGTAAGACAACCAATGATGCCATCCAAATAGCCTATGTCTTCTTCAAAGAGATAGTAAGGATACATGGGTTACCTATGAGCATTGTGTCAGACAGAGACACCAAGTTCATGAGTCATTTTTGGAAGACTCTTTGGCAGAGATTGGGAACTAATCTATCTTTTGGATCTGCATGCCATCCCCAAACTAATGGATAGACCGAGGTTGTTAATAGAAGCCTTGGAAATCTATTAAGGTGCTTGACCAAGGAGTATGGTCAACAATGGGATCAGTTGATTGGACAAGCTGAATATGCCTATAATGACACTGTGAATAGGTCAACAGGGTAGAGTCCCTTTGAAATTGTCTATGATCTACATCCTAGAGGATTCTATGAACTAAGAGACTTAAAGGGTGGAGTTAAGGGGAGTGGATATGCTGATGAATTTTCCTATGCAATGGAGGAGATTCATGACATAGTCAGAAAGACATTGACAGAGAACACCATGAAACATAAGACTAAGGTTGATGAGGGTAGAAGAGAAATCCATTTCAATGTTGGAGACTTGGTGATGGTGCATCTAAACAAGTCTAGGTTACAAAAATGAGTTCCTCACAAGTTACAGATGAAGAGGATAGGTCCCTATCCTATCTTGGCAAAGTATGGAAACAATGCTTTCAGAGTGGAGCTACCGGAAGACAGTGGACTGTCCCCTATTTTCAACATTGCAGACCTGGTTGATTACAAAGGACCACAACCAAACATGCATCAAAGCCTCAATTAAATCATCCAAGATGTGGAAGAGCTCAAACTACCTTCTGCTACAGTCAAACAAGCTGACAGTATACTAGATACTAGGGTCTACAAGAAGACTAGAACCAAGGAATACAAGGAAAATCTAATCAAATGGCATGGTCAACCTAATGCTAATGCAGTGTGGATCAAAGAATCAGAGTTCAAGAATTTGGGAATTGATCTCAACTTACTCAATCCAAGGGTGGATTGAACTCTTTTTGTTTTGGGGAGGATGGTGCAGGATCACACCTAGGCTAACCTCCATAGTTAGGATATTTTGGCTTGTATCTGACATTAGCCAAGTCAGATTTATTGTGTATTTGTTTTGGACCTTAGAAGGTCATTGTTGTGGCTAGGTGAATTAGTCATTAGGACTAAGGTCACCAAAGTTTAGTCATAGTTAATAATTTTTGCTTTGCTTAGCTTAGTAGCTTAAGTTGGGATTTTGAGTCTTAAATGTGTTCTAAACACATGAATGATGTTAGAAAGATGCCATGAGGCTGTTAATGGAGTTGGTTGCTCGAAATATGGGAGATAGATGTCCTAAGAGTTAGGAAGATGGCATAATCATAAGTTTCCAAAAGTTGTTACAAAGTTGTCATGACAACATTTGCCATTATGGCAAATGTTGCATGCAACTCGGTTACCTAGGATCCCCTAAAAGATAGGAGTGGGTGATCGACCAACAAACCCTAAAAAAATGGTAAATGGCATCTAAGAGGAAAGTGGCTCGAATTCAAGCACATTAGATTGTAATCAAGTTTTTGTTTTGGTTGGAATAGAAGAGAACTCTGCAATTTTTGTGTTTTTTCCGAATGTTTTGAAGTGACAGTGATATTAAGTGGATTGGATGTATTGATTTTAAATTGGAATTTTTTTCATAGGGTAGTTCTAAGTTTTTTCCCTTTTGCAAGCAAGTTAATTTGAGTTAATTTAGTGTTTTGAATTCATAAGTTAAGGTCTAGAGGTTTTTTTGGTCCTGTCTTGACCAGTTTTCCTTTTTATGGCTCCCCCATGAAATCTAGCCACATGATCTTCCTAAGGAGAGATGGATGTGTTAGGGGAGCAATTGGTCTATACATACTTAGTGGTAGGAGTCATGAAGAGCTGAGCAGCAGTGTTTGTTAACAAACCCTAGGTGAGCTTAGAGTGCCCAGTTAGAGGTTTGATAGTGAAGAATTGAAGAATGTAGGCAGGGGATTGAGGTACACTATGGAAAAAGTATAGTTCCAGGTAGTGTATAGTCATATCTTAGCATGCTAGAAGGATTGAGGTCCTATCAATCCATTTGTTTAAGTGATGAGCAAGAAATCAGTAGGATCCTAGCAATTAGGTCTTTTAGCCCTATTTGACCTAGATAATAGGAAACCAGTGTACGGAAGGCTTAGGGGTCTAAAACTTTGTGAACATTTTAGAGGACCAAAAAGGGTATTCGAATGTGGAATTTGTTTTTTAGGTTGTTTGGAAAGGTTGGGCAGGAATGAGAAAAAGGTCACTGTTAAGGGCTACAAGGAATTAGGCCTCCTCAAGACCAGTTCTTGAAATTGGTAAGAGGGGAGTTAGAAGAACCTCAAAGGTGGATCCAGTTGGATGTACATGGCATGTTCCTAGTATTTTTGGCACCCCTGCAATCAATTCAAGGTTTTGTGTGATGTTGGCACTTAGAGTCTTCTAAGTGGAGGAGAGAGTTTTCCCAGAACAAAGTGTAGTCTTTCAAGGTGAAGCACAAGGTGTGAGACTCTTGGAGAGGAGTTGGATTAGGACTTAGTTAATAATCTAAGCCTAACAAGAACCTAGAAGATATCAGGTTCCTAGATGAAGACAGGGAAAAGTCTTCTTAGCTAGTTGTGTAAGAAAGCCTTGGAACACTCACATCATGTTGTAAAACATTTCTACACTTTTCTAGACTCTATTCATTAAAATTCACCTTAAAATCACCTTTTCATCACTTATGAAGTCCTATTCTAAAGTTTTGTAAAGTCTTGTAACATGATTTCATGCTTTTCTAGGCTTAATTTCACCATTTACACCTTTCTTATGCTTTATTTGACCCCTTTATGCCCTTATAAGGCTTAATTAAGTATGTTTTTGAATGTAAACCCAACAAACAACATTAAATGCAAGATAGTTCCTGAAACCCACTTTCAAGTCCAAGGTGGGACCCATTTGTCATGGGTGGCGAATGAGTCCCTCTTGGCTCAAAATTCAAAATATTTCAAATTTTCTTTTGGGTTTTTATTTAAAATCACCTTATGTCATCCTGTGATGAGGTATCATCAGGTTAATAAGGCACAAGTATGTATAAATAAGTGTTTTTCTTCTCATTTTAACCCACATTCATCAAGATCACTTATTTACTCATTCATTCAAGTATTCAAGCAATTTGCATCATTGAATCAACCATTAATCAAGTATTTTGGAGCAATGATTGTTATATCTTCAGATTTTCTTCAATGAGACTTGTGTATGCAGATTTGACAAGCTATTAGGTGTTGAAAAGTGGAAAAGAAGCCAAAAAAGTGTTTCAAGTCAACTACAACTTATTTCAAGCTTGGAGAAGACATTCAATTTGCTTTTTGTAGATTTGACTCTATCAACCCATCAAGTAGATAACCTCATATTTGATGCTACATGATTGGTCCTTGATTTCATAGAATTTTGGGAGAGGAATGATTCACCATCAATGGTGAATGAGTCCCACCTTAAGCTTGGAAATCCATATTTTGTCAGATTCTAGATCCCAACACTTAGAAACCTCTTCTTAGAAGTTTTCATCAGATGCAGGACTTATTCACCATCAGTGGCAAATGAGTCCAATTGGTGACTTTTCGTGATCTCCACCAGCATTCTGGACATTCCAGATTCTCCATTCTCTTCCTAGGCGCACTTTGATTTATCCTTCTTCTTTTATGTTTTGCATTTGTTCATGATTAGTTCATGTTTGTATATCACATTGTGTTTTCAAAAATCAATTGTTTCTTTGGTTTTGCATTCATAATCAAAAAAAAAATTCATTTAATTTGATTTAAATCATTCTATTTAGTCTAAATAACATCATACATTTCCTAATTTGAATGAACCGCATAGAATTTTGAGTGGTGTTTATCTCTCTCCTTTTAAGTGAAACTTCCTAAGAGTGCAAGAGTAGCCTATAAATCCTACCCAAAAATCTAAGGTTCAGGTGGAAGAACTTGAAATAAAATAATTGATACATTTATTTACATCACTTTATCTAATCTTCATTCTTCAAGTAATCACATGTGAAACTCGCGTTTATCCCTCTCCCAACATCTCCCCTATGTATATAGTATCAATGCATGTATGGTTGCATCTTCTCCCATCCTTTCTAGTTTTTCCCACTCAAGCGTGATTTTTAATGTCTTTGTGGCTACATCTTCTCTTGGCCACTCTAGTATCTCCTGCCTTGTCGAAAACCTAATCTACTCCCATCTTGGTGTTAAGATCGGCTCTATGGCACTACCCCTACCTTCGCCTAGTGGTGTTAAGCTAGGATTTGTGGCATCACCCCTGTCTTCACCTGGTTGTGAGCTCATTGTGGATCTCTATGCAAATGTTGTGGGTGGTATGTTTTCTTCACCTCTGGTGGTTGATGCGGTTGTTGGTGCTTCTATGGGTAATTCTAGGTTTTCTCTATCGTCTCATGTGGGGTAGGTTGATTGTCCCCTGCCTTATGTTGATTTCATGAAGTATAAGAGACCTTAGGAGGGTGTTGTGTAGCCTATGTGTTGTGATGAGTTTGCTCCTGTTATTTCTCTTGGTAAGAAAGTTGCTAATAATATTAATTTCTATTCCAAAAATGCTCTTATTTGTAGATTTTTCCACTTGTGGCCTTCTCTTCCTGATTTGCACCTTTGGATCACCAACCATTGGCCTCCTTTGCTTGATGGCCCAATGGAGATTTATCCTTCTACAAGGGGTTTTTTGTTTTGGATTTTAGTTCTCCTAAGGATAGACAAGTTGTTTTAGATCACGGTTAGTGGGTTTGGGACTCTCATCCCCTTTCCTTTAGGCCTTGGGTTCTTTCTTTTAACCCTTTGAAAGAACCTTTGGATGTGATGCCTATTTGGGTAAGATTTCCCTATCTTCCCTTATAGTTTTGGTGTTCCTCTACCTTTGAGGTCATTGGTAATGCTATTGGTAGATTTTTGAAACTAGATTTGGCTTTTGAGAACTTCACTCATACTTCCTTTGCTAGGATTCTGGTGGAGGTTGATCTATCGAAGGCTCTTCTTGGTGAGGTTGTGTTACAGATTAATGGTCGGTCTTGGTACCATCTTGTGGATTAAGAGGGTCTTCCTTTCATTAGATATGTTATTTTTTTGTTGGCCCCTTGGCTCGTGATTGTTCTAGAGGCTCCCGCCCTATTTCTTCCTCTACCTGGTGGAAGAATTCACTCTGTGAACACTTAATAGTCCACCCTACTACTAACTCTGCATCTTCTTTAGATGATGATGATTGTATGATTTCTTCTTCTTTTGCAAGACTTAATATGAGTGTTGTGATGGATGTTGCTCCTCAAGTGTAGGTTTATTTTGCTCGACCTAATTTGGTTGACGTGGTCGTTGCTCCTTCTATGGATACTGTTGTGCGGCCTTTGGATTTGGTTGTCCCTAATGATGTTTGTGTTTCCTCCCCTGAGGTACATGTTTTGGAAAATGCTACAGTAAATCCTACTAACTTGGGCTTGGTTTTTGATGCTTCACTTGAAGTATCAGTTGTTCCTTTGGTCTACTACTCTGGAGGGGAGTCTTCCCCTTTTGATCAAAATTTCAAGGTTTCAATTTCTGATTCTCCTTGGACAACAACTCATATAAAGAGAAAAATCTTCTAAGAAGGTCACGGTTTCATTTAATTCTCCCTTAGAGGCTTTACTTGGGTCAAGTGTTGCTCCTTGAACAATTTCACATTTTTTTGTAGTTTTGACTAGGTTGTTTCTCTTTAGTTGGTTGTGTTTGGCCAGTCTATTTTACTGGGCTATTTGGCTCTATTTTTCATTTTGTATGGGTTCAGGGACCTCCCCTACTTATCTCATTGAAAACATCTCCCCTATGTGTGAGGGTACTTTGGTGGAAGAAGATGCATTTGCTGACAATTATGTTAGTTCTTCTCCCAATATCTCTTGTACTTGTGATAGTATCTTGGAGCAAGAGGATCCAATCATTGAGAATAATGAGATTCATGTTTGTTTCTCTCCCAATACATCTACTACTTGGGAAGATATTGTGGCATAAGAGGTTGAAATCATTGTCACATTTTCAAATGAAAATATAGTGGCTTACATAGGTGAGGATTCAAAATTGGCATTAGGTCATCAATTGATAGAATATTGCCAACAAGCTGAAATTATGAACCTAGATTTGGTTATTGGACCTCCCAAAACACCTTTAATTATTGGACCTCATAAACCAACTCTCATTATAGGACCTCCTAAACCTCATGGCCATATCCTAAACTTTGCAAAACAACTCACTAGTAACCATGTGCAATAAGATGTGTTGAATAAATCAAGTTATTTTGTAGTTGCTCACACATATAACACTAGAATTAATAAGAAATAAAAAAAATCACCAGCATCCATTCCATTACCCCAACCATATCTTTCACCCCACCTAGCCTTCCTTAACATAGTGGTAAAGAGTAGGGTAAAAGCACAAAGTTGTGTCACACTTTATAAAGGAAACAACTAACACTGATCCAACTTTTAAACTTGAACACTAAAAAGTGACATATTTTTTTGAATTTTGAAATGATGTAAACTAGTAAAATATATATATTTTAGTATATTTTATGTTTGTATTTAAAAATAAAAATAAAAAAATTATTTTAAACTAGTTTTGAATAAATTGACACTATAATTTATTTTCTAATAAAATGCTGAAAAATGAAGTTGCATGAGACATCAAACTTTTTATAGTAATTTTCTTTTTCTTTCAAATTTTTTCTGTGTATTTATAACTTGAATCTTTATTGCATGGATATATATATTTTTTCCAATTTTGATAAATGTATATTTTTAAATAAATATTAAAATGTTGTGAATCAATAAATAGTTGTTTCCATCAGATGTCAACTTTCATATTAAATATTTATATGAAATGGGAAAAAATTATACCATCTTGAAATAGATTCTTTTATCTAGTGTGTCATTTATTTTCATTTTTTTTAATAAGTTTTATTTTTTTTTGTTGGCATAGTAATCAACCTAATATTTTGTGTTGATAACCTACTTTTAGTAAAAATAAAAAATAAAATATAAATAATAATTAAACTATTAAAATAAATATGTTTTTGAAAACAACACTTATGGATCTACAAAAGGGTATTTTTATATTTAAAAAAAATATATTATTTACATTAGTAGGAATTATTGAAACTTCAAGTTTTTTTCAAATAATTTTATTTATTTGGTAAATTGGACTCAAAATGGTGCTACATATATTTTTAGCCAACAATTTTAGTTGAGAAAGTTGTGGAAGTATCTAACTTAGCTAGAATGAATCTTACTAGAACATAGGTTTGACCAAAGGGTATGTGTAGGATCATGATGGGCCAAAAAGTGGTAATATGATGGTATGTGGCTAATAAATTTTTTAATCCAAAATTGATGAAACGAAAGGAGGGTTTTAAAGGACATTCTCAACTTTCCACCAATATAAATTATGATTTTCTTTGAATTTAATAAGTAATTATTATTCATTTTCTATTTGAATTACAACTAAAGTCCTGATTGATAGGCTAATTGAAAAACATCTATAGCTTTCAACGATATCACATTTTTTGAATCCAAAACATGCATCACATTCTATTCTTCACATACTATAGGATTTTAAAAAATAAAAAATAAATTTCATGAAGTTTTTTTCAAGAGGTGGTCAGACATACGAGTTTTTATATTTTTTAAAAGTTGTAATAAAAAAATCATAATTAATTATTTACTTGGAAAAAATTATAAAAATATGCATCACATTGGGGCATGAGTCCTCTACTTACATCTAAAATATTACAAAAGAATATTATCATTTTATTGTGGTTAGGGTGGTCAGATAGACACCTACTTCTTAATTTTTCCCTGAAATTTAAGTACTATTGCATTGAAATTTCAAATTTTCACCAAATAGATATATTTTTTTTAAAAGAAACCTGGTAGTTTAGAAACTACATTCAATTTTCTATAGATTCTATTCTTACATCATTTTGAAATAATATAGATAACTTATTCAAATTTTTACGTCAAGTTTCCTAACTTTAATTTTTCTAAATTTTTTGCCACTTAAGGGCCTATTTTTTCCATGATGATCCTGTACGTACCCAAAAATTGATTTTTAGTTAGAAATATTTAAATTAAGTTGTGCTAGTAAGTTGGATGAAAGTGTGACACATCCTTGTTCTTTTACCCAATATGATCTTGTTGAGCAACTTCATAATGCTCCAAAAAATACATTCCTATGGGAATTGATTCAAACATCACATACATACCATAGGATGCTCCAAGAGACTTTAAAAAAGATTGATATCTCACCTACCAAACCGAATGATATATCAACCTTTTTTTGATTATATACAAGAAAAAAAGTTGGATATTACATTCCCTCAACATGAATTACCTCCACTTGAGGTTGAAAGCAAACATGAGGCTCTAATGATAAGGTTGTTAGTAAAATTTAGGTTAGATGTACTCTTATTGATAATGGATTGGGTCTTAACATTTGTAGCATTGATATTCTAGATTAAACTGGTGTGGATAATAATCTCATAGAACCTACTAATCTTCCTATTTGTGGCTTTGATAGTTTTGGAAGGAAGCCATTAGGGACAATTATGCTACCCATTAAGGTAGGACCCATAACTTTTCATACCCTTTTCTATGTCATGTCAGATACTCTCTTATATAATTTTAGACTCTAAGGTATACTATGGATTCATTCCATGAAAGGAGTCCCATCTAATCTTCACCATGAGATGAAATATGAATATAATAATAAGATATATATATGGAAAAATAGATATACAAAAATTTATAATTGACAAATTGAAGCCAAAAATGTAACACTTCTAACTCTCTATATACTTTAATTCCATCTTAAAATTGGAAATATTACCTTCCAATGATAAGCATACTATGGATACACTCTTGGGTGATGATTGGAGATAGTTATATCTTACACCTTGCTTCAATGGGGAATCTAAAATCTCACCATCAAAGCCAGAAGATTCAAATTTGGTAGCATCTTGTACAATCAATGATCAAAATAATGCTTCATCTTCAAATACATGTTTTCATGATGATTGGGGTTCATTATATTTTACACCCTCTTTTGTGGGAGAGTACAAAATATCACAATATAAACCTAATGGGTCTTGTGTTTCATTCACTCAAATTTGTTCTATATCAACAAATCCAAAAACAACATCTCATGATAGTGATGGGGGCTCTTAATATTTTATCCCTCATGTGTTGGTGATGCCTAACTTTAAAACAATTAAAAATTATTTTCATTCTTCTAAAATAATCAATTCTTCTTATAATAATTTAGATAAGGATTCTCCATCTGAGTTGGAAAACTGTTATGGGCTTGGATATAAAATGCTTTCTAAAAATGGATATAGTGAAATCATGGAATTGGGAGTTAAGGATCATTTAAAGTCTATGCCATACCTTTCTAAAATGGTTTTGGATTTTGAGTCTTTTTATGCTTCATCTACTTCTCATCCTCCATCATCTACTATATTCAAAATATGATGTGGTAAGAGGGAAAGTTTTTCTTCAAAAGAGAAAAAATTGTCTCCTCCACCTTTATTAGAGAAAGAGAATATTTTTTGAGGCTTCTCAAAGCCCGCTTGATTAATCTTCCCCCTGCAACATGAAAGAAATTTTATAAAAATAAATATTTTTGCACATATCATCGAGTGTATGGTCATTCCATAAATGAATGCCAAGCCTTGAGTAATAAAATATAACAACTTAATGATTTTGGTGCTATTTCATGTGTTGATGCACCTAATCTTTCTAAATAATAATGATCTCTTCAATGGTGTTGTTCCTAACTATGTGGCATTTATAGCTTCATGTGTTTTCTCATTGTCATTGATGGTGGTACAATCTTAAGTGCAACCACATTTTTCCATGGTAGCAACACAATATTCTCTTGTATGGTTTTCTTTACCTTCACACTTGGGTGAAAGGATAACTAGTTTGTGAGGTGTGTATTCTTTTCAAGGATCCCTTCTTCATCCCTTATTTTCTTAAAATACCAACATAGAAATTATGTTGAAATTTTAAGGGTAGGAATATCACCCTATCCATTGTGGATAGATGTCTAGTGAGATTTGACTTATTGGCATACCCCTTTGGTGGTGGTGTTAGTTTTAACACCCCTTGAGGCATGGTTAACAATTCCTTCCTCGTGATATTGAGTAGTTATTCATCCCTCATGATGTTAAAGTCTTATGCGTTCCCTGAAGCGTGATTGAAAAAATAGTTCATGGTTTTGGCATAAAAGAGCTTGTTTATTCATGTACTTGAACATTTTTAACGCGACCACCTAGCTTAACACACCTTGATTTCCAATGGAGCCATGTGTTTCATGAGTGATTTAACATCCTTATTAGAGCACTATTTTTTCTAACACATTTGATGAATGATGTTTGGTATTTGAGAAAAAATTAAGACTGAGGTCTCTTTTACTTACTCAAATTATTTTAAGTACTAACCCTTTTATTTTATTATTTTTATATTGTTTATCTTATGTTATATATGTGTCTACTTTGTGTCTTTTGTGTGTCTACTTTTTGTATTATGTGTTGTCTTTATGCATTCTTTTAAAATGTACTTCACTAATTGTTATCTAAATGTCTTATGTGTGATTTAATCTTTCCTTTATATGTGCATGTTTGTCTTAACATTGTGGATTGGTGAGATCCTAAGTTGGGGTCTTGTGCACCCCTCAACTTTGCATCATCTTGTATTTTTAGCATATTTATTTTCTTTAGGGTTTAAGTATAAATGTAAGATCACACTCTCACTAAAGTGGGGGCTAAATGTAGCATAAAAAACTATCACAATTGACCAATTCACATTAGTTTTTTCTCCCTTGTATGTGCTTGGACATAATTATACATTTATTTACCCATTTTACAAATATTCTCATAAAATCAAACAAAGGGAAATGAAAATGAGCATCCAATATGTTCCCCTAAATCCATAGAACTCCTTATCCTCCTCCCCATCCTTGACCCCTTTTTAATGCCTCCAATATATATCCCCATCATCTAAACCATCCATCATACTCCACCATGGACCCTTGCTCTACACATCCTTGTATCTCAATCCAAACCATCAATAGAATACTAGGGGATTATCTACTGACCTCAATGTCCTCTTGCCAATGGGTTGAGCCACATTGATGTGCTCCAAGGCCCATACCTATAGCACCCTAATATATTTGAGGTTGATGCCTCACCTATAACATACTAGGTGCATATCTCTATATAATTGTGCCAGCAAGCATAGTCCCCATGCATACCTCCTCGCCCTCTCCATGATCCCTATCATGATATTCCCTAGCATCAAGCTAAAGAATCATCCAATCCTATTCGATATGAGTACCTTGCTAATAAGTTGACATAGATACAGTACTAGTCCTAGCACTAGCTCTCCAAATCTATCCACATCCTAAGCTCCCCCTCGTGTCAATAGGTCTATCTTGTCAAATATCACTTGTAGTAGCTCAAGCACTATATGTGAAGTGGAAACCAACACTTTGGGACCTTGAATCAAGAGTCATAAGATCCTCTAGATGTCCTCAAGATTAACTCTGATCTCCCATATTGGGAGGTCGAATGTACTTGTCTCCAAGCTCCATCTCTCAAATGAGGCAATCAACAATGGTTGGTGTACTCTAATCATGGGCATCCCAGTGACATATTCCAACTCACACACATCCAATAGACCCCAATCTACATTAGAGAATTAAATTGTGATTTGTAGAACAATAGACCTCCTCTCCCAAGTCTATAGACTAATTTCTTCCTACATCAATCCACCCAATATCTCAAGTTTTTCATGCATTCTTTCTATTCTATCTTTATTGCAACCTTATCTAGTGGATTTACCCCTTGGGCACATCCACCTCTCCCTAGATTAGATCCACCCCTTGGTGAATCTTCCTATCCGTCCTTAGATCTACCCCTTCTAGAGCACATCTATTTGTTCTTCAAAAAATTTGACCTTTTGGAGAATCCACCTATGCACCTACAATACTACCTTTCATTGCATCCACTCTTCCTCTAGTGGATCCACCTCTATGAGACACAATCACCCTTTCTATAGCACTTGAGAAGTGAATCTTCATGTCCTCCCTAACCACCATTTCTACTCATAGATACCCCTCTTGGCGAATCTACCTATCTGTTGGTGGACCTACCTATTCTCGGTGTATCCACCCATCCATAGTGGATCTACCCTTTGGCATATCCACCCCTTCTCTAGTGTATTTTCCCATTTTGGTCACATCAACCCATCTAGTAGCACAAATTCCTTTAAATGCATCCACCAAAGTGTAGGAAGATCTTCCCATCCAACGTTTATCTTCCTTTGTTCCTACTTGGGCGAATCTATCCTATCATGATTGGAAGATCCACTTGACTGACCACTTTGACCTATTGTTAATGCTTCTAAAGGAAAAGTACAAGTGAAATTTAAAGCACATACCTAGCTTACATGTTATCCTCTATGTTTGTGTGCCTTCATAATGTCGACTCAGTGTGCAATCACTAGCTCACGTGTTATTTTTCTCTCTATGCTCTCTATGATGGCTTGAATTCTTGGGGTTGAAATGAATAGTAATTTATCCTAATTACTATTTATACCAATCCTAATCAACCCCAATTCTTTATTTTTCTCCCATTTCCTCCTCATTACTTCATCCTCCTTCATTCCTTCATTGTTCCTCACTTCTTGTCGTAGATCTATTGTTGTCCCTCTTTTCCATCTTTCACGAGGTTGCTTAGGCCCCTTTTTCTTTTCCACTCTCTCAAGGGGGAATCACTCTCATTGTAACACTCTTTTCTCCTAGGCCATCTTTTTGGGCTTCATATTGGGGCATCTCTTGGTCTGTTTCTTCTACCGAGTCAACTATAGTTTAATCTTCTTCAAAACATAATTATTCTAGCATTATTTCAAAGAGGGGAAAAATGTACACACCAAAATTTGACCACTTGTGTTTGGTCAAATTTATCCTTATTTCATCCTAATCCCTTCTTATCTACATTAATTAAATAATATTGCATTTATTTAATCAATATCATCCATTCCCTTAAGGTCTTCTAAATCCCTAAGGTAATTACATTACCTTTCATCACCCTTCATCTTTAAACTAAATAAATACCCCTATTTATTTTTATTTTATCATTTTATTCCCCTATAAGAATTAAAAAAATATATTTAATTATGTCCTTTTCATCTCTCCTTGTCACATCCTCCATAATTTCTTAATTACCCCTTTAATTCTAATCCTAATCCCTCCATTAGGTATGTACACACTATTAATTCGTAATTAAGAGGTTTAACATCCTCCAAATTTTACAACTTGCCTCTTAATCATTTTTCATTAGCCTAATCCCCAACCTAGTTCACTCCCCAATCTCTTACACATTGTCAATCCCTTGATTAAGAAAGGGATAACCATTTTTCCATGTATGGCTTCCTCATATTGTCCCATCAACCTTAAATTCCTTCCCTTTTGGGAGAATTACCCCATGATACCACAATAGTGGTTTACAATTTTTGGCCAAAGTAGACACTGAAATAATTTTTTAAACTAAATCTTCACTTTTGGGCTCCTATAGCAGCTAAACCATGAGGAATTTGAAGATGATGCAAACTAGAGTTTCATAAAATTTTGTCTGTAGATTATAAATATACTCTTTTCAAAAAAATTGGAATCAGATTGCACTTCTTTTCCATCTCCCTCGAAAACTAGTTTTTTTCAGAAAACAACATTTTTACAAAGTGATGCTCATTGAATAACACATAACTCTTTTTCCATGAAGGATAAAATTCTAATTCTTTCAAATTTAGATTTTTAAATCTGATATCTAGTGCTTATAATTGGTTAGATATTTTTTTATTAAATATTTTTTCTTTAATCAAGTTTTGAAGTCAAACCAATTATAATTCAGACATAGTGCAACCGTATAACGGGTAACTTTTTTGTATGTATCAATATTCAAAATAAAAATTTGTTGGATCAAGGACTTCAATATCTAGTGCACTCATATTTTTCAAATTTGTTTTTGATAATCTGCTATTTTTCCACATTTGCAGAATAGAGAGCTTGATTTTTGGTGAAAAACCAACATTCACAAGAAATAAAAAATAAATATCATAATAAAATTAAATTTATTTAAAATTATACTTTTTGGGAAGCTTATTATAAGGACTATATACTTACAAAAAATAAATTTTAAATGAATTCATTTGATCCCCTAAAAGGTAAATCAAAAGTGGTTTTTCTATTAGCATTTTGATAGGTTTAAAGGAGACTTTGTTATAGGTATGGTTTAAAATTAGTGGGGTTCTATCAAAGGGGGTTTGATCCAAGGTAGTTTGATCAAACCCTCTTCAATTGGAGTGCTTTAAATGGAACTTTTTAAGGCTTAAATCATTATATTTTCTAAAAATATGTGATTTCAGTAAAAATCAGAATCTCTAAGAAATTGTAAACCAACTTTATGGGATCACCCATGGATTGCCTCTCTCAAAGTACACCAAAGTAATTTTTAATTGCTTTTATTCCTCTCATTCCAATAATTTTGGAAGGATGGACAAGAAATTCCTTTACGAGGAAGAATTTGTCCATTCCCCTTAGGTACTTGCAAATTACCAATATTCATCTCGAGGCTTCAAATGGTGATACTTGTGACCATCCTAGACCTTTAGTGGTCAAATATCCACCTTCTTCCTCCCATGATGATACTTTTCATCACCATATGAATTTAGATGTCTCAACTCATCTCAACCCTTGATCCTCAACTTTTAATCTTGGCCCTTGATCTCATTCACCCCTTCATCAAACACTAAAAACACTTAGCCACTTTCATAACTCACAAGAATTGAGCAATTAGTTATTGTTATGTTGTGGAAATCACTTTTAGCACACATAAAAATCATCATCAATTGGGAAATATCCTCATTGAGATCGTTTACATACTCAAATTTCATCTATTTTTAGTATGTATGAGATTTTAAATCCTAATCTTGATTGTTGCATGATTTGTGCATTTTTCTAGATTTTCTTGGTACCTCCTAGTGTTGGGGACCTCTGAGTCATGGTCCTAAGTCAAGGATTGAATGGGAAAACTAGCTAGGGTGGGGTTCCATGAATCATCATCATCGTTAGAGTTATTAGAATCCCTTGACCCAAAAGAAATGGTCATGAGCATGGGCTTCGATAGGGGCATGCATTTGAGAGGGATGGGAGGGGTATTATCATTACCAGGGGCTTTACCTCGGGCCCTAGTGTTATAGAAAATGGTAGGAGGATTTTTTTTGATAATGACATAAGTGTTGGGGTCCCCAGCGGGATTAGTGGGGTCTAGAACACTCAAATTGTTCTTGCATACAGTAGTAGGGGAGGGAAGCAAACCCTCATGAAACTTAAATAAAGGCAAGATTAGACCCTAGTGGAGGGGTAACTTCTTACTTTTGGCCTACACATTCCCGATAGACTACTCAAGTGAAGACATGATTGAGAAGAGTAAATTTGTCTTGATATTGTACCTAAGATGATTAAGAATAGGAAAAAGGTGGGCGTGGAAGTAGAAAATTTTCCCTTCAAGAGTGACATAACTCATGAGAATTTCAACAATGGAACTCCAAACATCAAGAAGGTCCATGTGATTGAAACCATTCTGCAATCTATTAACCTTCTCACCCTCTTTCTAGAACCATTTCATTTCCTCCTATTAATGGCTCTTCGAATTGTGAATAATGCAAATCCCTTGCGAGGAAAGCCTCGTGACCTTCACAATAAGCTCAGGGGACACCATAAAAGAAATACCTCCAAAAATAACAGTCATGTTCACCCATGAATTGGAAAATTCCATGGAAATTTTGGGGTTAGAAACTTGAATCCCCTCCACATACGAGGCCAAATTTCCCCATTCAAGATTCAACTAGACCTCTTTGTCCTACTTCCAATCATCACAAGTAGTAGGTTCATCTAGGACCAAATCCCCTCCCATTACAACACCCACAAAAATCAGAGTAGAGAGACACTAGTAATGGAAATGGCTCTTCAGAAACTAGAGCAAAAAATAATAATGAAACATCGAAGAGTGATTAGAAAGCTTAAGTTGCCATAAATGACAAGCATGACAACCATCAAAATGAGCTAACAAAAAATCCAACTTGATCTCAATTGGATAGTATTTTGACATCATTTTGAATTAATTCAAGCACCTGACTTGGGATATGGTGGATATTATCCCATTTTTCCAAATTAGGAGTAAAGGCTCCTAGATTTACTAAGGAATCGACAACTTTATTACTGCTCTTAAACATGTGATTCACTCTATAATTCCCAAGGGTAATCATTAGATTGCAAGGTGAGGACATAGGTTCTTGAAGAGTCCAGGAGGAAGAGGAAAACCTAGTAAGCATAAGAATCATATTCCTCAATTTCCCTTTGATGACTAAGTTAGAAAACCTAGCATGTGTGGCAATTTTAATTCCATGGAAGGCTATTTCCACCTTAGCAAACTAGAAGATTAAATCCCAAAATTGACCACATAATCCATGAAAAACCTTCCTCTATAGTCACAAAAGACCCCACCCCCACCCACCCAACTTGGGTTGGGTTTGGACGAGCCATCGAAATTTAGGTTCAGCTAGCCAAGCTCAGGGGGGACGAAGGCATATTGCGTCTATCCAAAGGAATAAGCAAGTTGGGGGAATTAGGGTCTAGAAAGATTCCAAGTAGAAGAAATCAAAATTTCTAGGTCATTAGGGTTTATTTTGGGCTTGCAAGGGGTTGCAGAGATCAACTCCATAATCTAACTAATACTTTTATTTTCCACCACCTACCATGGAGAATTTTAATTTCTAAACAGTCTATTATTGCACTCATTCCAAAGCACCCAACCTATGAGAAACAATTATTTCCACCACAACTCAACGAGCAAAGGGTGAGACAGCGGAGGGTACCAGTAGTCCAAAATCTCATGCATATCCTTTTGCCAAACCAAATTAACTTTGAAAAGGGATTGAATTTTCTGCCTAACCTACCAAGAGAAGGAGTAGTGGAAGAGCAAGTGAGGAATGGATTCAACATCATTTTTTCACAAAAATAATGGTTCCCACGTTGAATGCCTTTTTCCTTCAGATTATCCAGAGTGAGGATCCATTTGTGATAGAAATTCCACCAAAATAATTTGACTTTAGGTAAATTATTTCCACATGAACCAACAATTTTGTGGTTGGCTATTGGCTAATCTTGTGCTCTTAGGATTTTTCACCTAAAAGGAGAGAGATAGAACCCAAAAATTGAAGTGGTTCATTCAAATAGAGGATTGTATGATGTGAATATGACTAAATGCAATGTTGTAAATACAAATAACTAATGAAATTGATTGACTATTGATGCAAAACCTATGAAATATGTAATATTTGAAAACACAATGAGATATATAAGAATGAACTAAAACATGAAAAAATGAAAAATAGAATTGAAAGAAGCCTGGGAAATGAATGCTAAATCTAGAATGATCTGAATGCTAGCAGAAATCAATGAAAATCACTAGTGGGTATGTGCAAGATCATCATGGAAAAGACAAGCCCTTAAGTGGCAAAAAAAATAGAAAAATCAGAGTTAGGAAACTTGGAGTAAATATTTGAATAAGTTATCTATATTATTTAAAAAATATGTAAGAATAGAATCTATAGAAAATTTAATGTAGTTTCTAAACTACTAGGTTTTTTAAAAAATAAAAATCTATTTGGTGAAAATTTAAAATTTCAATGCAATAGTACTTAAATTTCAAGGAAAAAATAAGAAATAGGTGTCTGTTTGACCACCCTAACCACAATAAAATGATAATATTTTTTATAAGATTTTAGATATAAGTAGAGGACTCATGTCCGATGTGATGCTTTTTTTGTAAATTTTTCCAAGTAAAAAATTAATTATGATTTTTTTATTACAACTTTTAAAACATATAAAAAACTTGTATGTCTGACCACCTTAAAACTTGGTCAAAACTTCATGAAATTCATTTTTTCTTTTTTTAATCCTATAGTATGTGATCATAGAATGTGACACATATTTTGGATTCAAAAAATGTTATACCATTTGGAAGCTATAGATGTTTTTCAATCAGTCTATCAATCAGAACTTTAGTCGTAATTTGAATAGAAAATGAATAATAATTACTTATTAAATTCAACGCAAAGCATAATTTATATTGGTGGAAAGGTAAGAATCTCCTTTAAAAACCCTTTTTGTTTCATCAATTTTGGGTAAAAAAAAGGTTGTCATCCACATACCCATCGTATTGCAACTTTTTGGCCCATCATGATCCTGCACATACCCTAGTGGGACTCATTCACCACTAATGGCGAATCAGTCCTACTTTTGAAAAAAACACCTAAAAGTTGGTTTCTGACTGTCGAGAACTGAAATATGACATAATCTACTTTTTCATCCTTAATTTGGGACTCATTTGCCACTGATGGTGAATTAGTCCTCTCCCAAAATTTTGTGAAATCAAAGGTCAATTTTGTAGCTCTAGATCTACACTTGTCTTCTTGTCGGAATGACGTAGTCAAATCTGCAGAAAATGAACTATAGGTTATATCCAAAATTGAAATAGGGTTGATTTGAATTGAAACACTTTGTTGACTTATTGACCACCTTTCAACACCTAATTGCTTGATAAATCTGCATACAAAAGTATGCAAACACACATGCAATAGGGGGAAAATGGTTAAGGGTTAGAGTATAGGGATTTTCCTTGGTCAAATCCCACTTTGGTAATCAAACCCTTAATAAAGAAATGAAATGAAATGAACAAGGAAAGATGAATAAACAACATACAAATGTCCTTAACTCACCACAACCTTGTTGAAGAAATATAAAATTATGTCAATGCTTGCTCCAAGATGCTTGATTGATGCTTGATTGAATGATGTAAAGTGCTCAAATGCTAATTGATGTTTATTGAATGCAAGTGAATGAGGAGATTGTTGCGAGATTGTAGGAGATGTAAAATTAGAAAAACACTTATTTATACACTCTTGTTCCCTAATAACCAAATGATATATCATCACAAGCCAACATAAGGTAATTTTGAATAAAAAATCAAAATAAAATTTGAATTATTTTGATTTTGGAGCCAAGAGGGACTCATTCACCACCCATGGCGAATGGGTCCCACCTTGGGCTTGAAAGTGGGTGTCAGAAATTAAGTCACATTTAATGTTATTTTTCAGGTTTACATTCAAAAATACACTTAATTAAGCCTTATGAGTGCATAAAGGGGTCAAATAAAACATAAGAAAGGTGTAAATAGTGAAATTAGGCCTAGAAAAGTGTGAAATCTTGTTACAAGACTTTACAACATTTCAAAATAAGAATTTGCAAGGGATAAAAAGGTTATTTTTAGTTGAATTGTAATAAAAAGACTATAGAAAAGTGTAGAAATGTGTTACAACACTTCACAACACCTTCACAAGATGTCATAATTTGAAAATTTAGGACCTAATGTGAATGCATAAGTTATATTGCAACATTAAATCAAAGAAAAATAGACCAAGCATCATGAGAGAGAGACCTAAAAGACCATGAAAATGTCAGTGATCCATTTTTCTATTGTACATTTAGCCCTCACTTTAGTGAGAGGATGAACTTGCTTCAAACTTACACTAAAGTAACCATGCATATCGAGAGAGAGGTCCAAATGCACATGTGTAATAGCAAGATGGAATGACAACAATCAAGAGGGATGATCAAGCCCCTAGGATGAAGATCCCATGGCAAACTAAACATAAGAACAAAGGAACACACAATGTGACAGAAGAAGAAAAGGGAGAATTGGATCAAGCTTTGATCATTTGTCCAACTAGTTGTGGATTAGATCTAGGTTGTTTGTGAGAAAAAAGAGAATGCATACTAACTCTAGGGAAATAGAGCTCATGTTGGTCCACCAAGTGAGAAGACCCAAAAGGTGAAGTACATACGCTAGCTAGTGTGCACTCACAAACACATAGGTGGTTATGGGGAAAGTCGTGCCACTCAATGGCCTTCCCACTCAACCATATTAAAGATATACCTCCTAATAACTTTAACAAGCTGCCATAAGGGAAAATGTCAGTTCGTGCTTCATGAGACAAGAAAAGCTTCATATGCTTAGAACTCATGAACAAAGAGCAAGGTAGCACTAGCATGCAAGTTGTGTTATGCAAGGTGGCAAAAATCTAAAATGCAAAAATGTAGAATGTAAAATGTAAAAGATGTCTAAAGGAGTCTTGTTAAGTTCATGCAACATCTATCACTTAGGGAAAATTGTGTCTAATGTCTCCAAGAGAGGACCAATCAGAGTATAAAATATTTTCAACTTATGGGATGCAATGTGTTGCATCAAGCCACTAAGAGGAATGCAATATGCTAAGATAGATCACACTTATGAAGGACATCACACCCAATGTCATCCCCAAAGTGACAAACACATCGTATGAAGTGACACGGCTACACTAAGAACCAAGAATGAAAATGAATTATGCCAATGTATGCCCCCCACTTTAAAGGAATTGCTACACATCATTCTATGAGAAATTAATTTAAATTAGCAAAGGAAAAATGCAAAAAAAAAAAAAAAGACATGAGAGCCAATCTTGGAAAGCCCCTATGCCAATTCATATGTTTCTAAGTTAGGAGGATTCATGTAAATGAAAAATAAATTGAAACAAAGGGAGGTTTCCCCCTAGAAAGGAACACACCAAACACATAAGGGATCTATGGATTTAGGGTCAGTATTTTCATTGCTACAATGTTATGATTAAAGAGCTGGGAACTGTCATCATTTCCTAAAGCACATAGAACTAGAAGAATGACACAAAGAGAGAAAAAAAAAAGAAAAAAAAAGTCCATTTTGGGTCAACAGGGATGAGACATTGCGGTCTCAACACTTTGCACTGTCCCTAAAAGGAAAACACTTGTAAGTGAAAATAAAACGAAAAGGAGAAAAGAAAAAGAAAAAGCTTTTGGGTCAACATGAATGAGACATTTCGATCTCAATTCCTTGCGTCATTCCCAAAAGGAAAACACAAGAAAAAAAATAAAGTAGAAAGGAAAAGGAAAAGGAACCATTTGGGTCAACATGGAAGAGACATAGGGAATCTCAATGCTTTGTGTCATCCCCAAAAGGAGAACACAAAACAAAAGTGAAAAAGAAAATGCAAAATGTATGACATATAGAAGAATAGAGGTACGAATAGAGGAATTTCACAAAGAGAGAGAGAACATCAAATGCACATTAAGGGGGAACATGATACACACATGAAATAAAAATGCAAATATAAAAGGAGTGGGTAATGAAAATGTAAGTCAACCATTAACCAAGTTATTGACTTCACAATCTCAAGTAATATAAGTAGAAGATGAATAACATAGTTAAGAGACAAAGACAAATGCATTACGAGGAAAAGGCTAACAACTTCTAGCCCTTACAGAGTGTAGGGTAAGAATGAGCCGATTTGGGTGATAGGAAAGGATCATGCAATAGTGAGAATAGAAAATTATACAACTATGGCATGAAGAGAGAATTGTGTTTTAAGAGATGATATGAAAGCAATCAGTATTAGTGAACTGATAATTGTCTAGTATGTCCTTCAATGTCCAAAATTCTTTGATACGATGTCCAAGAACATGATGATATTTGCAATATGGTATGTTAGAATCTTTAGGATGGATGACCAACCTATTTGTAGGTGGTAAGAGTATAAGGACTTTGCTTAAAATAAATTGAAGTCTCCTTTCACATTCAAGTGGAGGATGAGTAGGAAAATTTAGTTTTTTCAATTTATAAGGTTGTTTTCATTTTATAGACTCTCCTCTTTTGTGAATGAAAGGAGGGAGAGGACCCATGGGGATCCTAGCATCCTTGGCATGAGAATCAAGTAATGGTTGTTCTCGTGGAAGGAGAACATTCAAGTCAGGAGGAGAATCAAAGATCATTGTACCATTATCATGAAGTCTCCAATATTCAAAAGGAGGCTTATTAGTATGAGGAGGCAATTTATATCCTAGTCCTATTGTGTTTTCTTCTATTGGTTTTTTTTCAAGAAGTTGGTGAATGTTATGTTCATTTGTTGTGCCACAACCTTGATTACTTCGGAATAGTAAAGCCTTTTCCATATGTTTCTTCAAGGTTGATGGGAGTGTTTGTAACTTTGTGATCATAAAATGGTTGAGGATGTGGATGTTTAGAGGAACTTAGGTCCTTCATTGGTTTCAGGAAGTAGGTATCCAAAGTGATTAGGAGGTGCAATACTAGGAAGGTCTTGTGACTTCATGGATGGGTAAAAGGCTACATTGGCTTCAAGATTATCAAGACATTCATATAAGAATTTTTTCATGCTATCATCATCTTCTCCTATGATGTCTACATCATGAGGAGGACAATCATGAGGAGTTGAAGGAGCATGAGGGAGCTCAAGGTCATTAGGATCACAACCAAAGGCACAATCAGACATGTCTACTAAGGATTTAATTGAATTCCAAAACTTGTTAAGAGAAAAAGACATGATGACAATGAATGCAAGGAAACTAAGATACAATAAATAGAAGAAAACAGAGAATTTGGAAAGTTTAATGGAAAGTAACTACAGAAAATTGTGATGTAGGAAATATCCAAAAAATGCTTAAATAATGTAGTTTAAAAAGTGTAGGTAGACTGATTCGTCGGGTGGTGAATGAGTCCAAGTATGATATTTTCTTATGTTTTTCAGAAAATTTAAAATTATTTCAATTCTTTTTAGATGCCAAATGAGGATGCAAGTGAAAATTTTCAGTTTTGGAATGATATGATAGGAAAAAATAAAGTCTATATGAGTCTTTCACTAATGCAATTTGAGAAACCCTAGGATGCAAAATCAAAACAATAGCCTAATTGAATGTTGAATCAAAGGACACCTAGGATGCAAGATGCAATTGTAAGTAGAAGAATAAAGTGTTCTATATGCAGGTTCACCAAAATGAACCGACAATTTTGTGGTTGGCTATTGGCTACTCTTGTACTCTTAGGATCTTTCACCTAAAAGGAGAGAGATAGAACCTAAAAATTGAAGTGGTTCATTCAAATAGAGGATTGTATAATGTGAATATGACTAAATTAAATGTTGAAAATGCAACTAACTAATGAAATTGATTGACTATTGATGCAAAACCTATGAAATATGTAATGTTTGAAAACATAGTGAGATATGCAAGAATGAACTAAAACATGAACAAATGCAAACCAAAATTGAAAGAAGGATGAATAGAGTACACTTGGGAAATGAATGTTGAATATGGAATGATTTGAATGTTGGTAGAAATCAGTTAAAATCACTAGTGGGACTCATTCACCACTGGTGGCGAATCAGTCCTGCTTCTAGCAAAAACACTTGAAAACTAGTTTCTGACTATCGAGAACTAGAATTTGGAAAACTCTACTTTTTCAGCCATAAGGCGGGACTCATTCACCACTTATGGTGAATCAGTCCTCTCCCAAAATTTTGTTAAATAAAAGGTCAATTCTATAGCTCTAGATCTGCACTTGTGTTCTTGTCAGGTTGACAGAGTCAAATCTACAGAAAATGGACTATGGGTTGTCTACAAGCTTGAAAAAGGGTTGATTTGACTTGAAACACTTTGTTGACTTCTTGAACACCTTTCAACACCTAATTTCTTGATAAATCTTCATACAAAAGTCCGCAAACACACATGAAAAAGGGGAAAATTGACTAAGGGTTAGAGTATAGGGATTTTCCTTGTCAAATCCCACTTTGGTAATCAAACCCTTAATAAATAAATGAAATGAAATGAACTAGGAAAGATCATGCAAATGTCCTTCAGTCACCACAACCTTGTTGAAGAAATCTGAAGTTATGCCAATGGCTACTCCAAGATGCTTGATTGAATGATGCAAAGTGCTCAAATGCTAATTGATGTTTAGTGAATGCAAGTGAATGAGGAGATTGTTGGGAGATTGTAGGAGATGTAAAATGAGGAGAAAAATACTTATTTATACACTTTTGTTCCCTAATAACCCAATGATACATCATCATAGGCTGACCTGACATAAGGTAATTTTTAATAAAAACCTGAAATAAAATTTGAATTATTTTATTTTTGGAGCCAAGAGGGACTCATTCGCCACCCATGGCAAATGGGTCCCACCTTGGGCTTGAAATTGGGTGTCAAGAATTAAGTCACATTTAATGTTGTTTTTGGGTTGAAATTCAAAAATACACTTAATTAAGCCTTATGAGTGCATAAATGGGTCAAATAAAGCATAAGAAAGGTGTAAATAGTGAAATTAAGCCTAGAAAAGCATGAAATCTTGTTACAAGAGTTTATAACACTTCAAAATAGGACAAGAAAAGGGATAAAAAGGTGATTTTTAGGTGAATTGTAATGAAAAGAGTCCAGAAATGTGTAGAAGTATGTTACAACACTTCACAACACCCTCACAAGATATCATAATTTGAATATTTAGGACCTAGCGTGAATACATAAGTTACATTGCAACATCAAATCAAAGAAAAATAGACCAAGCATTATGAGAGAAAGACCTAAAAGATCATGAAAATTTTAGTGATCCATTTTTCTGTTGTACACCATGCTAGAGTCACATCCAATCAAACAAAGAGTTCCAAGAACTAGATAGAAGGTTTTTTCCAAGATTAATAGAATAGATGTCATCCTTAGAATTTTTCCAGACTAGCGAGTTAAGTAGATCAGAGGGGAAGAACTTGTGATTTTGGATAGTTATAAGAATTTCTTCAACAACCAACCATAAGGGGAGTTCAAACCAATTTGGGTCAATCTTCCATCTAAGGGGATCAAGAGAGAAAACAAAATAATATGAGACTTTATCACCTAGCCAATTACAAAGGTTCTTTCAAATAGTAGATAAAACAAGGTGGTTGCAAAGAGCTTGAGAAGAAAACCAATTCTAATCCCAAAAGGAGACCAAGGTGCCTGATCTAACCAGCCAAGAGGCCCTAGAAGAAAGGAGATTTTGAGTTTTTATAAGGTTATTCCAAATCATAGAACCAAAAGGCAGGACCTCATTGCTCAACAAGGAAAGACAATGAAGACCCTATAGATACTTATCCTTGAGGATAGTAGTCCATTTAGATTGATTGTTAAGAAGCTTCCACACAATTTTTATTATAAGAGCCATGTTCATCAATGTAGTTTTTTCTCAAAACCAACCCTCCATAACATTTTATAGAGCACACAATATCCCAATTAACCAAGGACAACCTACTCCTTTCCTTAGTCCTCGACCACAAGAATTTGTGTTGGATTTGTTCAAGTTTCTTTGACCACACTGTGGGCATGAAAAACAGAGACATAAGGTACACAGTTGAGCTTTGAAGGGTGGTTTAAAGGAGGAGCTAACTAGCATTGCTAAGTGTTATGCCTTGCATAACCACCCCATTTTAAATCTGATTAAAATGGGACCCTCTTTGCTTTCGCTCTTTGTGTTCCCCCCCTTCGATTTTGAGATTTTTCTTTGCCTTGGCATGTGCTTAATATGTTTATCTTGCTTTCCCAAGTGTTTTCCCCAAGTTACATGTTGAAAATCTTATGTTTTGGGTGAATTTTGGGTTTTTACCCTGGTTTGGGATTTTCTGGGCCGATCGGATTTTTTCGGTCTTCTTTCAAACTCTAATTTTTGCTACTGTTTGGGTTTTTGAGCCAGTTCGGGATTGTCTGCCCCGTCTAGATTTTCCCGGATTGTGCTCAAAGTCCGGCTCGACCTTTTTTACAATGCAGTTCAGAGATTTCTGGCCTTCGTGAAATTCTACCTGGGCCAGATTTTTCTGAATTGCCACCTTGCCGTCGAGTTTCTGAACTTGATTTTTTTAAATTTTTTTAATTTTTTTGGAGCTTTGTGCCTCTATGCTTTATCTTTGGCATCCTGTTGAGTTTTGATATTTGGCCTTGTTGTGCTTTGGTGTTATTGGCTTGCCTTGTGCATTCATGGTTTAAATCTAGGGTTTCATTACTAGGGCATCACCATTTTGTCTTGATCTTCTTTCGATTGAGCCTAGGATTCAAAGAAGATCTGTAGGAGGCTCACGTTAAGTGATTTTCATACCCAAGGTCCTCAAATTTGTGACCTTTGGTCAATTTGAGTGAAGCCGTGGCCAGTGTTAGAGTTTTCTGTCAGGTTCAAGATTTTCCTACCTGGTCGGATTTTCCTGGATTCCTTCATTTGCTCGGTTCCCTTCAGTTTTCCAAAGTTCAGAGTTTTGAGTCATCCGTGGAATTCTAGTCCAGTTGGATTTTTTTGAATTCTCTGTTGTTCTTTGTGGAACTTAAGGAACTGGATAAAATTGATCAATCTAATGATGAATGCTTAAACATATATTGCTTTGGCTTGATGAATTTAACTGTTGTATGTTGCTTATGTTCATTTTAAATAATCTATTGTTGATATTGGTGCCCCATTGGGAGAATCTGTCTGGTTCAAATTTTTTTAAAATTCCTCCCAGGCTGGTTTTTTCAGGTTAGCTCGAAATCCAGAAATTTTCATCGTTGATGCTTAAGCATCGATTTAATAGTTTTATCATGATTTTGAGCTAACATTTTGATGAAATGTTGTCAATAATTCGATTCTCACATTGGTGTTTGATGGATGCAAGATGAGTCTAGCAAGACAATGGCTATAAAGGCTAAGAGAGGCACAAGGGGATCATCCATCTCTGAAGCAAAAGAAAGAATGAAGCTGTATGTAAAGCGTAGGATTCTTGAGGGAAAGATGACATCCAACTGGTTTGAGGTTTGAGATCTGAATATGAACACCCTACTACAAAGGATTAGGGCTATCATGGGATGCAGTAATTGGACACCGGATGGATGATGCAGCAACTTGCGATGCAGTCATCAATGAATATCTATCCATCAAGGGAGACTGAAACAATACTATGGGACAGATCTGAAGAATAATATCAATGCTATTAAATAGTGAATTAGGGTTTCACCTATGCCACTTGTGAACAGCTTATAGAGGACATTCTTAATGATGAAGGCCATAATGGAGCAAGGTATGGGCAACGTGGATGAAGTAGTTAATGCAAAGTTGCATCGAAGGTCGTGCTTCCTCATCGTTTCACTATGCCTCTTCTTCACGCGTTTTGGTTTGAGTTATGTGGCAGATCCTGGGTTGTTTGGTTGGTTCCCTTGCATTTAATGCATGTTTGACTTTGTTTCAAACTCTTCTAGGGCCGACATGTTCTGTAACCAACTTTTTTTGTAAACCTTAAACTACACCAATGCATTTGATGCATTTTATATATATGGAATTTCACCTCTTTTGTAATGGTTAGAAAGTTGTTAGAAGAGCTAGAGGAGTTAGATAGAAGAGTTCGACAAGTTAGAGGAAAGTTAAGAAGGGTGAAGAATATTCATAAAGTAGAACGAAGGTTAAAAAAAGAAAAAGCGAGTTAGGGCTTTCAAGGAAGTTAGACATTTTTTTTACAGTTCAGTAGGAAGAGGATGGTGATGTATCTTCTTGATTTTCTTAGCATAGATGGAAATAGTTTAAAGACATGGGTTTTTGTACATTGGTGATATTGCCAGATTTGTAAATGTTGCTTATCTGTTTCATTAATAGTAGGAGTAGCTTGATTTAAACCTACTTTGCATTATACTCTAGAATGGTATTCATTTTGGGTTCATCATTTAATTTGAAAAGCTTTCAAGGAAGGAAATTTTATCTTATGTTTTATTTTAATGATGATTTCCAATCTACTATTAAAGTTTGCACTGTGAATGAATGAAAAATTGTATCAATTACAAGTTAATTTTATTCTGTAGTTCTAGTTTAGAAATTCCTTGGAAGGCAATGAGTCTAATTAGTTAAATGAATCAACATTCTTTTCAGTTTGAAAACCTTGATCTATCTTTTTCTATTTCTTTAAAACCACCAGTTAAAGTAGGTTTAAATAGATGTTTGATCTTGCAACAATTTAGAAGCTCAAAACCAACAGGCCCCTTGAACATTACAACCATATTGACCACTTCATGAAATAGCAACATTGTGAACCAACATCAAAGACCTTGGGAGGTGATTAGTTTGATTATTGATTGTCTCTTTTAGGAGAGGTGAGATACTTTCACTTTTATCTTACCTGCATGTTGTGGGGTCAATTTGGCACATCATCATGAAACTAGCACTAGAAGGAGGGCTAGAAGAGAAAACTGGATAAAATTGGGTCTTTCTCACCAGAGAGGTCCCATAGAGTTCTTCGATCAACTGAAAACCCATCACCTTTGATAGAACTCAAGACCCTAATGAGACACAAGATTCGTAGGGCAACCATTCTACCACCCTTGTCAGCTCCACTCACTCCACCAGGCTTTTCACCAATACCTCAGTTGATACCTTTGAACCCACCACCAAATCCATCTCAAGTGCCATTACAGATGGTTTAACCCATCCAACAGCTGGCTCAACCTCCACCACCACCACCAATGGCATTTTTTGTGAATAATCCTTCTCCATTGGGGACTATTCCTGGAGGATTTCATGATATTCCTAAGAATCCTAAGAGATTCTATCCCAAATACATTCATGGTGAATCAAGGATTGATGAGGAGCACATACAAGCTTTTAAGGATGCTTGTACCAGAGCCTAGATAGCTCACCATGATGTGATTTGTAGGTTGTTCCCTTATTCTTTAAGGGATATGGCATACAATTGGTACCTAAATCTTCCACAAGGTTCTATTCTAAGTTGGACAGATCTGGAAAATGCTTTCATCAATCAGTTCAGAGTTTATGTGGATCCAACCATTTTGTTCCATCAATTTGCTACCATTAGGAAGGAGCCATGTGAATCCTTTCCCTTGTTTAATACAAGGTTTCAACGAATGTATAGGAGATTGCAGGACCCCTATCTAGTTGTTGAGAATAGTGCCATTCAGGCATACTTTATATTTATAGACCCTTTGCTTGGGTTGTTCCTATAAAGGACTTATCAACTGACAGATATTCATTCTCTATCTAAAGTTTATCATCTAGCCATCAAGCTACAACATCAAACTAGCTCTCAACAAGGAAACTTGGGAGGAGGTTTTCCTTCTATGGGGTATCATATGCCTAATCCAACCCCTTTATTCAATACTATCCCAGGGATGTATCCTTCCCATTATGAACCTATCTCTAAGTTGCAGACTCAATCTCTTGTTCCATTCTTTTCCAATGGAGCTCCTGACTTCTCACAACAATCACAGGCTCGTCACAGTCCACATGGTCATCATAATTAGGCTAGAATACCAAATCCTATCAATCAACCACCTGTTGCTAAGAATGCTAACAATCAAAGGACAGTCCAACTCACAAATGAGGTGGAGACCCTAAAGAAAACTCTATCTCAAGTCACAAATGACATGGTTCATCTTAAATTGAACCCCTCTCAGAACCAAGGTAATTATGCTAATCAAGGTAATTACCCTAATCAGAATAATAATAGTCAGGGTAATTATCAGAACAACAACAATCACAACTAGAGGAATTATCAAGGCCAAAACTTCCCTAACCAAGGCTATCAAAATTAGAATAGAGGATATAACCAGAGGCCTAATAACAATATACAATGGAACACAGGGCCAAATAAAGGTGGAGTTTCTCACAATTATCAAGCTAATGAGGATAGGCCACATACTGCAAATGTGGCTGACCTCAATTTTATGACTAACTCGTGCAGGCTGCATGATACTACAACTCATTCTGAGGTGAACTTCCCTAAAATGGAGAAGGTTATGAAGATGGAACAAGAAGATTCCCAAACATTCCAAGGAAATTCAAATAAAGGAGGTGGCTCAGTGGATACAACAATGGCCTATGACCTCTTTGAAGAAGAACCTTCATTCCCAATGCAGAATGAGAATGAACCAGAGGAAGATGTATATGATGCCCAAGCCTTTCAGACAAAGGGAGGACACTTCCTAATAAATCATAATAAGGGTACATTCACTACATTAGCACCACCTAACCACATGGTGCCTCTGAATCAGAATGCTGATAATAACCCTCCTCCACCGAAGGGTCCGCCTGACTTCACTAGAAAAGGTAATTCATCTAGTGTTTCCAAATACAATTCAAGTTATAACATAGAATTTGATATTGTTTCTGAGATGCAAAAACAAAAAACCTCTTTATCATACTTTGGCATCCTAAAATGGTGCCCTTCCCAATGAGATATAGTGTTGAAAGCTTTGGAAGAAGCTAATAAATTAAAAGGGAAAACCAATGTGGCACCCACTACAGACATGAACGCAGCTTTGTTCAGGAACAAGGTAGGGACCCCACCATTTCTTTTAAGTTTGAGAATCTGTGGGAAGAATCTACACAATTGTTTGCTAGATTCAGGGGCTTTGAGCAATGTTATGCCATTTTTTGTATGTAAGAAATTGGGATTGAATCCTATCCACACAAACAAGAAGGTCATCCAACTTGATAAAACAGAGGTTACTGTAGTTGGGGAATTGAAAAATATACATGTACAAGTAGGGTCTGACCCTAGGATTCAAACCAATATGGATATTCAAGTAGCAGACATTCCTGAGACTTATGGTATGATTTTGAGTAGAGATCTAATGAAGAGTATAGCGGGATATCTCTCCGTTGACTTTTCACACATGTGGCTACCATGGGGGGAATGCCTATGCAGATTAGGATTGAGAGTGAACCTCACCTCAAACATATCATCACTGAGTACGACTATCCCAACGAGGTAGCTTATTTTCAAACTGAGATAGGGGTTTATAAAAGAGAGGAAATTTTGACTCTTTCAGTTCTTGATTCTAATGATTTGTCAATGCAAGAATTCCCCGATCCCATGAGTAGTGTAAACCAACAGGTATTGATCAAGAAGCTGCAATAGGATCAGCTGGTCTTAGGGGAAGATACCGATTTGTGGAGTCTTCTACTCCCAAATTAGTGCAGGGTGCACTACCAAAATCATTAGGAACTCACCTGCCAACCTTGCATTAGTGTTCTAAATCATGTTTTCCAAACTGGAGGAACTAGCCCAAGTCACCTTGAGACCATTTCAGATCACTTCTCATTTGAAGCCAAAAATGCAATAATGTTAACCAAGGATAATATACCTTCAAAGGAAGTCCTTCCTCAAACTGAACTTACCCCAGTCATAATACTAGACCAACATAGTTGTGTTGAACAACCCTAGGGTTTGTTTGATACCCCTGCACTCACAAGAATACCAAAACCCAAGGGGTTAATCAAAGATACAGATAACTATTAGAAATATATCCTAGGATTACATGATATATCTAAGTAAGAATTGGATATTGCACCTGATGAACCTATTGAACACCCATTCTCAATATTTGATGCAAAAGATCTAGTGGCCCCACCTATAGCTCATCTTATCCAAACACCCACAATAAGCTCAAAGAGATCAACCCCAGCTCATAATCAGCTCTGGACCCTCATGTTTGATGGATCCAAATCTAAAATAAGGTGTGGTGCTGGAATTGAGTTAACCAGCCCAAAAAGGGAAAACATTTTTTGCTTCTTACAGGTTGCAGTTTGGATGCACTAGCAATATAGCTGAATATGAAGCATTAGCTCGGGGACTGATGTTCACACATCAAAAGAAAGTTATTGCCTTGGTGGTTAAAGGAGATTCATAAGTGATTATCAAGCAAGTACGTAGCTAGTACACATGTCACAATAAAAGGATAGCAGCTTATAGAAATCGGGTGTCGAACCTTATTGAAGACTTTGACGCTTTTGGGATTAGTTTAATCCCTAGAGAGGAGAATCAAATAACTGATTCATTAGCTATTACTGCAAGTACCCTGGAGCCCATGCAAGGCTCCAAGCTCAAGATATTTTCACTAGAATTGATATCCACCCCGGCTATACCTGATAATGTCAGGAACTTTCAAGTCTTCGACGATGATTGACATATCCTTTCTTTTCTAGCAAGCTTAGATGTTTTCGAAGGATAGATTATTGATGAGTTCGACAGGGATCAAGGAGACTAGAACCCTAAATACTATGATACAAAGGGTGTCCTCAATTTAAAAAGTAATAGCATTCACATGGGAATGGTGACCTTAGAAATAATTTTTGATTCAAATCCAAGAGCTCGAGAAAAGTTATCAACTGAAGATAAAGCAGGTGAATATGAAACTGTTAACTTAGTTGACTCTAGCCCTGAAAGGAATGTTTACATACAGAAAGTCTGTCCTGAAGCAATTAGAGAAGATATGTTGAGGGCACTAAAGAAAGACATTGCTACAATAGCTTGGGGGTATGAATATCTAAAAACATTTGATACTTCTGTGATAACTCATATTATTCCTTTAAAGCCTGAAGCTAGACCATTTCGGTAGAAACAACGTCCTATCAATGCCCTGATTGAACCATTGATCTTTAAGGAAGTTCAGAAATTTCTTTCTGCAAGAATAATCTTCCCTATATGAAATTCAACATGGGTGGCTAACTTGGTCCCAGTTCGTAAAAAGAATGGGGAGATCAGGTTATGTGTAGATTTGAGTAATTTGAATAGAGCTTCGGAAAAGGACAACTACCCACTCCCTTCTCTGGATGAAGTCTTGCAAACTGTCAATGGGTCCCAAATGATGTCATTCCTGGATGGTTATTCTAGGTACAATCAAGTGATTGTTAATTATGAAGACAAAATGAAGACAAATTTCACTACTAAGTGGGGAACATTTTCTTATAGGAGGATGCCATTTGGTTTGATAAACGTTGGAGCAACCTTTCAGCGTGTAATGGACGTAGCATTCAAATATTTGATTGGTAAGTGCATCATCATTTATATAGATGACCTGATAGTATTCTCTAAAGATAGACTAAACCATGTTGCAAACTTGGCTAAAGTTCTTGAAAGATGTATTTAATATGGTGTTTCTTTGAATCCTAAAATGTGTGTGTTCAGGGTTTCTGAAGGGAACTTTTAGGACACATAATCCCAGAAAGAGGGATATTGATAGATCCAGACCGAGTTGAGTTTATTATGAAGTTAGCCATGCTAGGAAGTAAGAAGGAGATGAGATCTTTCTTCGGAAAGATCAACTTTGTGAGGAAGTTTATCACAGGTTTTGCATAAATTGTTAAACCTTTGAACGAAATGATGAAGAAAGATGCTAGAATAGAATGGAGTAATGAGGCAAAGGCTACTTTTTCCCAGGTTAAGCAATCCATTTCAGAGGTGCCAGTCCTCACCAATCCTAACTACTTGAATCCATTTTATATTTATTCTTTTGCTTCTGAACACTCATGTGCAGCTGTCTTGACACAATGAAGAGAGGAGGGGGATGAAAGCATAATTTCATTCATGAGCTCTCCATTTAAGAATGCTGAAGTCAAGTACCCACCTCTTGAGAAACAAGCTTTTGTGTTGGTTAGAGCTATCAAGAAGTTTAGGTATTATATCCTTCGAAGTCAAATCATTGTTGTGGTTCCTGATGCTGCTATGAAGTCTCTACTTATGCAGAACGAGTTGGGAGAACGAAGGGGGAAATGGATGGCTATTTTGTAGGAATTCGATATGGAGATTCACCCTATGAAACTTTTTTGAGTTCAAGGCCTGTCTAAAGCAATGGTGGATGCTAGTAAGAACATTACTTGTCAGCAGTACACAACACAGTCCTTTTCTAATGACCATTGGTATGTCGATATTATTTATTTCATGCTCAATAATCGATGCCCAGAGGGAATGAATACAACTCAGAGGAGAGCACTGAGAATGAAAAGCTCCCATTATATGCTTAAAGGAGGATTGTTATACATAAATAATTTTGAGGGAGTTTATCTACGATGCCTTGATCAACAAGAAGCTAAGCACACAATTGTTGAATTCCATGGGAAACATGGCACGGGTCATGGTTCTGCAGATTCTTTAGCACATTAGATCCTCATATTTGGTTGTTACCGGCCATGTCTATTTAAGGATGCCCACCAACATGTAAGGAAATGTCATATATGTGAAACTTTTGCATCAAGAGAGCGTCATCAAGCCATGCCATTGTAGCCTATTTATGAGGTAAGGCCATTTTCCCAATGGGCACTTGATTTTATTAGGGTAATTAACCCAAATTCTTCTATAGGACATAAATTCATTTTGACTGCCATGGATTACTGCACGAGATGGACATAATTTATACCTTGCAAGAATAGCACAACAGAGGTAGTAATCAAGTTCCTCACTGAATGCATCACAACCAGGTTTGGAGTACCCTTCGCACTGGTATGTGACAATGGCCCTACCTTTTCTTTTGTTGAGTTCATTTCATGGGATTATGATCATAAGATTGCTTTAAAGTATTCTTCAAACTATTATCCACAAGGAAATGGAGTTGCAGAGTCAACTAATAAGAATCTCCTAAGAGTAATCAAAAAACTGTTAGAGAACAATCCTAGAGACTGGCATACCCAGTTAAGATTTGCATTATGGGAAGATAGGACTAGGATCAAGGTTGTGTTGAAGAATTCACCATTTAAGCTAGTGTATGGCCAAGAGCCTGTGTTCCCTATTCACTTACAAATACCTATCCTGAAATTTATGCAAGAATTTTACTCTAGTGATGATAGCATTGAAGTAAGGTTAGCTAGCTTACTGAAATTAGAAGAGCAGAGAGATGTTGCTTTGTAGCAATTCTTTAGGCACTAACTTGTTGTCAAACATTAGTTTAACAAAAGAGCCAAAATCAAGGCTTTTAGGATATTGGACCTTTTCTTACTGTGGGATAAATCCAATGAAAAGAAGGGTGACCACCAGAAGTTTGATAAGCTCTGGTTGGGTCCCTATCAAATTGTTGAAATCCTAGGAGAACATGCTTTCCGGTTGAGTAGTTTAATAGGAGAACCTATTCCATTGCCTATCAATGGATAGTTTCTCAAACATTATTTTGGGTCGTAAAAGGTTTCGTATTTTGTTCCAAGGGTTGTATGTATGTAAATAGTTTTTTGTTACGTTGGTTTTGTCTTTTCCTTGTGTTTTTCTTTTTTTTTCCTTTATTTCTTTTTGTTGAGGCCTTCATTTTATTCAATTAAGGGGGTTGTTATCTGAAGTATACTTTGGTTACTAGGAGAGAAGTTGGTTTAGATATTTTTAGGTTTTGGTTGGATGATTTTGTTCTAAATTCATTGTTTTATGTCCATTGTCAATGAAAGTTGTGTAAAGTCATGGAGAACAAGGTGTAAAGTAAGCAGTCTTCACTAACTATGATTGAATCTGTCACAAATCATCAGAAACATTTCCTTTTGTAATGGTATATTTGTCTTAGGATGATGGTGTTACAAGATTTGAGTGAAAAATATGATTCCTCGGATATTGTTATGAGGTCCATGGTAGTTTTCAACCTAGTACAGATGCTGGACATCTGACAGATTGAGAAGGAATTGAATTAAAAAAAAAGAGAAAAGAGAACTAGATCTAAGAAAAGAAAAATCAATACTAAATGGGTGATTCCAGTATCTCTATTAGGGCTATGGATGCCTGACTAATAGTAGAGCAATGTTGTGAGAAAACTAGAGGTATCTCTATCAGAGCTATGGAATCTTGACTGGCAACGGAGCAATGCCCAAGATATCATTGCACAATAGTTAAAGGAATCAACTCATGTAGTTCAAATCTTGCGCATAATTGTTCAAAAGATGAGGAAAACTTTGTAAAAGGGTGATGCACCATCAAGCACACATAGATTCAGGGGTAGCCACTGTTGATTTACATTTGAGATTCTAGCTCAACCTTATTTCATGAAACTGACCTAACTGGAGTTGTGATGTCCATAAACTAGGAGTTCTAGGTAACTGAATCCCTCAATTTTCTAAAAATGGTTAAACCATTTTCCTAGCCAAGTCATCAATTGTTATGCCTTGCATAACCACCCCATTTTAAATCTGATTAAAATGGGACCCTCTTTTGCTTTCGCTCTTTCTGTTTCCCCCCCTTCAATTTTGAGGCTTGGCATGTGCTTAATATGTTTATCTTGCTTGCCCAAGTGTTTTCCCCAAGTGTTTTTCCTAAGTTACATGTTGAAAATCTTATGTTTTGGGCGAAGTTTGGGTTTTTACCCTAGTTTGGGATTTTTTGGTCCTATCGGATTTTCCCGATCTTCTTTCAAACTTTGATTTTCGCTACAGTTCAGGTTTTTGAGCCAGTTCAGGATTGTCTGCCCCATCCAGATTTTCCCTGATTGTGCTCAAAGTTTGGCTCAGCCTATTTTATAGTGCAGTTCAAAGATTTATGGCATTCACTAAATTCCACCTAGGCTGGATTTTTCCGAATTTCCACCTTGTCGTCGAGTTTCCAAACTTTTTTTTTTATTTTGTTTCTTTGGAGCTTTGTGCCTCTATGCTTTATCTTTGGCATCCTATTGAGTTTTGATATTTGGCCTTGTTGTGCTTTGGTATTATTGGCTTGCCCTGTGCATTCATGGTTTAAATCTAGGGTTTCATGCCTAGGGCGTCACCATTTCATCTTGATCTTCTTTCAATTGAGCCTAGGATTCAAAGAAGATCTGTAAGAGGCTCACGTTAAGCGATTTTTGTGCCCAGGGTCCTCAAATTTGTGACCTTCGGTCAATTTGAGTGAAGTCATGGCCGGTGTTCAAGTTTTCTATCAGGTTCGAGATTTTCCTACCTGGTCGGATTTTCCCGGATTCCTTTATTTTCCCGATTCCCTTTAGTTTTCTAAAGTTCAGAGTTATAAGTCATCCGCAGAATTCCGGTCTGACTAGATTTTTCTGAATTCTCTGTTGTGCTTTGTGGAACTTAAGGAATTGGATAAAATTGATGAATCTAATGATGAATGCTTAAACATATATTGCTTTGGCTTGATGAATTTCACTGTTGTATGCTACTTGTGTTCATTTTTAATAATCTATTGTTGATATTGGTGCCCCATCAGGAGATTCCGCCTGATTCAGAATTTTTTGAAATTCCTCGGAGGTTGGTTTTTCTGGGTTAGCTCAAAATCCTAAACTTTTTAGTGTTGATGCTTAAGGGTCAATTTAATAGTTTTATCATGATTTTGAGCTAAAATTTTGATGAAATGTTGTCAATAATTGGATTCTCACATTGGTGTTTGTTGGATGCAGGATAATTCTAGCAAGACAGTGGCTAGAAAGGCTAAGAGAGGCATAAGGGGATCATCCATCTCTGAAGTAGAAGAAAGAATGAAGTTGTATGTAAAGGGTACGATTCATGAGGGCAAGATGACATCCGACTGGTTTGAGGTTTCAGATCCGAATATGAACATCCTGCTACAAAGGATTAGGGCTATCATGGGATGCAGTAATTGTACACCAGCTAGATGATGCAGTGACCTATGGTGCAGTCAACAATGAATATCTATCCATCAAGGGAGACTAAAACAATACAATGGGACAGATTTGAAGAATAATATCAATGCTTTTAAATGGTGAATTAAGGTTTCCCCTATGCCACTTGTGAACAGCTTGTAGAGGACATTCTTGATGATGAAGGCCATAATTGAACAAGGTATGGGTGACATGGAGGAAGTAGTTAATGCAAAGCTACATCGAAGGTGTGCTTCCTCATCATTTCGCTTTTCCTCTTTTTCACGTGTTTTGGTCTAAGTTATGTGGTATATCCTAGGTCGTCTAGTCGGTGCCCTTGCATTTAATGCATGTTTGACTTTGTTTCAAACTCTTCTAGGGCTGACGTATTCTGTAACTCCATTTTTTTGTAAACCCTAAACTACATCGACACATCTGACACGTTTTATATATATGGTGTTTCACCTCTTTTGTAAGGGTTAGAAAGTTGTTAGAAGAGCTAAAGGAGTTAGATAAAAGAGTTACAAAGGTTAGAGGAAAGTTAAGAAGGGTGAAGAAGATTCAGAAAGTAGAATGAAGGTTAAAAAAAAAAAGCGAGTTAGGGCTTTGTAGGAAGTTAGATGTTTTTTTACAGTTCAGCAAGAAGAGGATGGTGATGTATCTTCTTGATTTTCTTAGCATAGATAGAGATAGTTTAAAGACATGGGTTTCTATACACTGGTGATCTTAATAGATTTGTAAATGTTGCTTATCTATTTCATTAATAGTAGGAGCAACAAGATTTAAACCTACTTTGCATTATACTCTAGAATGGTATTCATTTTGGGTTAATTATTTGATTTGAAAAGCTTTCAAGGAAGGAAATTGTATCTTATGTTTTGTTTGAATGATGATTTGCAATCTACTATTAAAGTTTAAAACTATGAATGAATGAAACTTTGTATCAATTACAAGTTAATTTTATTCTGCAGTTCTTGTTTAGGAATTCCTTGGAAGGAAACAAGTCTGATTAGTTGTGTAGACACTTAAAAATGACCTAGGCCTGCAAGCTCTATTTTTACCACTTTCATCCTAGCATAATTATGACATCTTAATTATGTCCTTGGTCCACATTCGACTATTGATTAAATAATTCATGTCCTTTTATTCTTCATGATTATTAAATAAATAAATTTTATTTATTTATTAAATACATCACTAATTTTCTAAATCTTCCCCTAATTAAATAAATTTCTTAATTTATTTAATTGCCTTTCTTCATTCATTTCTTCATGATTATTAAATAAATTTATTTATTTATTTATTTAATATGTCACTAATTTTCATAATTAAATGAATTGATTAATTTATTTAATTATTAATCATATCTATTAAATTAAATAATTATCTTTAATTATTTAATTGTCAAAATTAATTTCTCTCATTTTAAATAAGTTAATATTTAAAATTTTCACATTCTTAATCGGTTCATTTTAGTAAATAATCTCAAAATCGATTATTTATTAATTCACAAAATCCATATTTTAAATTAATTTATTTCAAATGGTAATATTCTTCCAAAAATCAAGTAATCGAGCAGATTCTTGATTTTTCAAATTTGATCTTCAGTTCAACTCTTATCTTCTTGATTTTCAAAAATATTTATTTTCAAATTAATTATCTCATTTATTCTCCACCACCGATTCGATCTTCTTAGATGACATCTCGACCTCTCATTTAAGGATTTTTCCCTAACCTTGATTAGGGATTATCAGATTTAATCTCATCCTCTAATTTTAGGTCTCTTTTGAAAGTCGATCTCGTCCGTCCATTCAAAATGGCATTTTCTATAAAATGCTATCTTTCTCTCAATTTTGGATTACACACTTAGATTTTATTATTCTGGCACATTAATATTAGATTTATTTAGTATTTGAGAATCATTTTTTCATAGGCAAGGCATAGGCATTTATTTTAAATCCTTCAAAACCTGCATAGGACAATGTCATAATTGAAATGCTCACACACTCAATCTGAGGGCATCAATCATATGCTACAAGCTAGGAGGTGCTATGGAGGTAATCATGGAAGATTCGAGGAACAGGTATAATCGTTCTTGCATTTAATTTCCTTTGTACTTCATAGCTCTTTGGGTTTATAGTCTTTATTGATTTTCTAACCTCTAATCTGAACCTAAATTTAACCCTTAGATACAAGTTGAATGAATCAGCATTCTTTTAAGTTTGAAAACCTTGATCTATCTTTTTCTATTTCTTTAAAACCACCGGTTAAAGTAGGTTTAAATAGATGTTTGATCTTGAAACAATCCAAAAGCTCAAAACCAGTAGGCCCCTTGATCATTACAACCATATTGATCACTTTGTGAAATAGCAATGTTGTGAACCAACATCAAAGCCCTTGGGAGGTGATTAGTTTGATTATTGATTTTCTCTTTCAGGAGAGGTGAGATACTTTCACTTTTATCTTACCTGCATGTTGTGGGGTCAATTTGGCACATCAACACTAAGAAGGGCCCCTTTCCACACAACAAGCTTTCTTTGAATTCATTCTAGTAGAGTAGACCAAATAGAATTACCCACCTTTCTCACCGTAAGTGGCATACTTAGATAAGTCAAAGGGGAGGGAGAGAGTCTAGCATTGAAGAATTCTAGAAATCCCAGCTTGGAGAGCATGCTCTACATTCAAGAAAAAAATAGTAATTTTGTTAAAGTTAATACATTTCCCAAAGGCCAAAGCAAACTTAGAGAGGGTGTCCATCCATCCCTTAGCCCTTGCCAAGGTGGCCTCCCTCATCCAGAATGTATCATCCACAAATTGTTGATGGGAGATCCGGTGAGACACAGGCAAAGGGGAAAAACCCATGAGAGAACCATTCAAAATTTTTTTTTTTAAATTATGACCAAGAACTTTGGCCATCTAAATAAAGAGATAGGGGGACAATGGATCACCTTAGTGAATACCACCAATTTCCAAGAAGAAACCTTGCAAAGTGCTCTAGAGTGAGCCGTAGTCAGAGTCACTCTCGGCCATGTGCTCTAGAGTGAGTTGCACTATGTCACTTGATCTCCGAGCACTCCGCACTGACCTCCTAAAAGAGGATCATTCCTCAGGTGGCGTCTGCACTTGTTGAAACTACCACATGACCCAATCATAGTAGAATGGTCATACTACATGGTCATGATAGCCAACCAAAAATCTATTCATCTAGATCCTCGTCAACTATCTTGTATGATCTGGCCACTGCAATGTCAATTAATAAGGTCTCCAAATGATCTCATCCTCCTCCAATAAGTCAAATCATACTCTCCAAAAATACAAATCACCATACTTCCATAATCATCATAGAGGATAGCCAGAAGCCCAAGGATACCCTACTACTGTCACGCATGGATAGTCGACTAGTCTGGTGCATGTAATATGCTCAAGGAACCACACCTATAGAAGCATGCAGTGCACCATACTATCCACCTCCTGGAATACAAATCACCCAAGATCATAATATAGATGTTCTAGGATACACCAATCCTAGGCATATACTATGCGTTTCTCTTCAATCCCTTGAATCAAGTGGAATAGTCCTCCCTCAAGGTGCATCACCCACCCATCAGGGATGAGAACTAGTGCTACAGTGTGCATCATAATCTGTTGAACCACTGGTGACCATGAATATAATAGCATTGGAAAATCAAACCGCCCTTCAACCTGTGCATCATGCACAGGACCATCTAGAAAATACTGTAAATCATCCCTCTACTCGTGGAAGGTTCCTTCTCTATAGAAATGTACTCACTCTCCCCAAATTAGAATGTGGAGAATCTAGTGTACATCCTCTAAGGTGATCATCATCTCCCCTATTCGCAGATGAGAAGTGCATGTATCTACATTCCAACACTCATAGAGAGCCATCAACATGCCATCATGATATCTCATAGGAGGAATAAGATATTCCCAATAGATACCCAAAGCCTGAAGATGATCCATCTCCTCTACTTAAAGTCTTGGATCTAGATCTCTTAGGAAGCTCAACTGTCTCCCTCCTAATCATTGTCGTGATCTAGTGGGTACCTATCAAATTTACACAAATATGCTCTAAAACCCATCTAATATCTTCAATTTTTACATTATTCATCATGAAAGTGTACTAAAGTCCATCTAGTGTGCTTTCATAAAGGCCCTAGACACTTTAGAACACTTTTGGGACACTTCACAAAGAAATGGGACACTTCACAAAGAAATGGGACACTTTGCAAACAAAAGGGACACTTTGCAAAAAAAGGGGACACTTTCCAAAAATAAAATTCTAAATCCTAAATTAAACTAAATATGCATAAAAATCATCAAATCATTGCAAAATCACTAAGTAGAGGCTACAAAATCAACTCACCTCATTCTCACGCTTGTCGCTTGCCACCTAGTCTTGGAGAACGTCCAATCGTGCAAGTGTGTAACCTTGTCTACTCGACATTTTCTCTCTCACTTGTCACTCTCAAGCTATAAGAAGGTAGAATAAAATAGTAAGTGACCAAATACTTCAATTTAACCTCTTTTAAACTATTTTCATTTAAATTTTCCTCCTATGCATTAAATTAGGGTTTCTCCTATCTTATGAATTAATAAAGTACTTTTTCTTCAAAACAACATACTCGAAGCTAGGGAACTCTATTTTTTATGTTGTTTGATGCATTGGAATCATGATTCCACACCCAAAATCATCAAATGTCTATCATTATGTGACATGGTACTTGGAAATTCCCTACAATATGATATATCTTGTTCGATATGGCTAGATTGCTACCTTGATTCCACCTTCGTAAAGCAAGCAAAAACAAAGAGGGGCATACATCTACCCTCAAATTTGATTTCTAGAAGTTAAGAAAAAAATATTTTTGGACAACTAATGAATTCGTGTGGCAAGATGAAACACCTAATGTTGTGGTCTTGTAGATAGCTACACTGGGGGCTTCGTTCTCCCATCTTTTAAATGAGTTTCCTTTTATGAAGTAAAGTGAACTATTTAGATTCCTTTAGCTTACATATGCACATTGAGTGATATGGGTGCTAAAGTGGGAGCTAATTGTGGACACATAAATTTTACTCCTTTAGTGATATCATAAATTTTACTCCTTTAGCTTACCTTGCATCAATCACCCATTAAAAATTGCATTTATAGGTCCCTAATGCTCATGATTTTGGACTTTAAGGAATTTTTCACTCACAAATCACTGAAATCCCGATAAGCAACATTCAAACCACTCAAATTTTGTGAAAACCACCTCAAAAGTCCTTGGTGGGACTAAGTCGTCTAGGGTGGCGACTTAGTCCCTTTTGGGGTATTTCCCACTTTTGAGCAGGAAAATCACTAACCTAATTCAAATTCTTGAGGGATGTTGACCTTTGAAGTTAAAATAATGGGTAATTCAATGTTAATGCCTATAAACATATGTTTTAGGTCATTTTTCACATCTCCTAGTCATTTTACAAAGAAAAAATCAAAAGTCAAGAGAAAAATATCTTTCACAAGAAGATTCATTAGTCTTTCTACAACAAAGTTGAAGCTTTAGGGCCACAAACTAGGGTTTTTCAGGTCTTCAAGGTTACTTTTTGTTAAATTTCTCACATTGTAAAGGGTTGATCATGGATGCCTATGGTGAATCATGGATAAATCTAGGTTGAGGAGATACAACTAGCCATCAAATCACACCTAAAGACTTGTTTTCAAAGTGATTCCATCTTCCATTTTCTCTCTATATTCAAATTTAAGGTTTGCATAAGATTTGCATGTCATTTGCATTCATTTGAAATGTTTTAGGGTTTCTTGGATTAAAGTCTTGCATCATTCAAGTGCCATTTACTTATCTTATTCTAGCACATTAGAATAGGGTTTTGTCTCATTTCAAATTTTCCTAGTCCTAGACACACTTAGGGCTAGGGTTTTGTGTAGATTTTATCTCTCACAAATTTTAAATACCAACCAAGGATTTGACCAAGGAAAATCCCCCATTATAAATCAAACTATCTTCTATTTTGTAGGGTTGTCCAAAGATTCAGATTCATATTTTCGTCAGAAAGTAGAGTGCAGGTTGTGGGTTTTCGTTTCCACTTTTAGATTTGCAAAAAATCCAAATTGGACTAAGTTTCCCATAGTGGTGAATTAGTCCCATTGCACTAAATTTTCAAGGGTTTTTATAGTTTTGGGTACACATTTGACACCAACATCTTTTTGGGCAGTTTCCCTAATTTGGGACTAAGTCGCCCAACTTGCGTAAGTGTCCTAGTTGTCTTAAAAATCAAATTTTCCAAAATTTTAGAGGTCGCTACAATCTCTAGTAAGATCTTCATCAGTTTCTAGGTGCATAGTTTCTATTTTGTATCTTTATTTTGTTCTTTATTGCATCTATTTTATCTTTCTGCATATCACAGTGTGTTCTCTAGCACTTTGCATTTCTTAGGTTTTGCATCCTTAAATCATTTCCTTTTCAGTTTATTGCATTAGTACATCATAATTAAATACATTACATCTCATTTACATTAATCTTAAGTGTATACATTAGAATATTGGACCCAATCCCTCTCCTTTTAGGTGAAAAATGTAGAAGTGGAAGACAACCATTGGGAAATCTAAAATCATTGTTTACATTTTGGTGAACCTAACTTTTGAATATTTTTACATTTTATTTCAAGAGCATCCTAGGTTTACTTTGTTGGAGTGTAGTTAACACTGAGAGGGGGGTGAATCAATATTAACAAAAAAATTAATTCTCTTTAATTATTTTCACAATAATTAGATCATGAATGAACTTATGTAGTAAAAATGAAATGAACAGATAATGAAAAAACACATTTAAAAGATAGACAGAGTTTTTCTTGAGTGGAAATCCCTCGGGGAAAAAAACCACTCGAACTTGACCTCACTGGCATTATCTGAAAAAAATATTTTGTGTAGAAAGCCTCACTAGTTGATTTGTCTCACTAACAGTCATGCTATCTCACTGATAGTCTGGTGAAAATGTAAAAATATAAGAAATTTGAATACAAAGTTCATCTTTGTTTCTCTCATCACATACTCTATTTTGTCATGACTGCAGAATCAGAGTTACACTGTTCCAACTTACAAAACCAATATATATTGTCTTTTCTGAAAGATATATTTTGTATATTTCAAAACCTCTCATCAATCTTTTTGAATGAGCATTATAAATCATTTTATATGATCTCTGTTTTGAAACAAAGAACCTATTTGAACAACTATATGAGAAACTTCCATTAGAAAACTGAATCTGAAACTTCCCTTTCCAGTTACAAAAACACATCTTTTTATGCAAGTCTTCAACTATAATCCTTCAGTAAACAATCTTGTCAAGAAAACATTAAGAGAAAAATAATATATAACTGTTACATAATTTGTAGAGCCGAAAAACCATAATAATCTCACAAACAATGATATTTTACAAGACAAAAACCCTTATTCTTAACAACAGACCTGAAGCGGGGTTTTTAACAAAAGAACCAGTTTGCACTTAAAAATCAAACCCTTAAACTCAACAATAGGCCTGACCAAGATTTCTTTGATTTTGAATCTTTTTAACAAACAAAAACATGTATTTACATACCTAACACAAGGATAATCAAGAATGGTTTCTCTTTTTCACTTCTTTAAACTAATCTTGACATAAAAAACTTTTAAAGACTGTCAAGAAACCCGTGTAGATTTCAAGAAAAAAAAACATTATCTACAAAAAACCATCATTAAGATGTGAACGAGTTACACAAAAAAATTTCAACCTATTAATAATTGTTTTAATCAAGAAAACACCAATCCCAAAAAACTCAAAGATCCCAATTCAACTAAACAGTATTAAGAAACAAGTTAGATCAACACTCGGGTTAATATAGACACAAAGAAGCAAATTAAAGAATACACCTGATATCGGCACAACTAGAATGACTCACTATTGCTCTTTACAACAACTCACTATTTCTCTTTATTGATATTTCTTGTCTCCTCGCAAATCATGCAACCGACCTCTAAAACAAGCTTTGCTTATCACTGCCTCCATAATTAGGGTAACAAACCCTACCAATCAAAGAATGAATCAATTATCTATGCTCATTGAAGTCTCATAGAAGTTTCTTTACTTCGATATAATGATTTTTGAAGTCAGGGTATTATGATGGGAAATGTTCCCATTTAACAAAAATAATAATCTCCACCGACAGTGCAATGATCACACCACATTTTGACTTTATAAAAAAACCTATCATTGCAACTTTTTGAGTTGAATTATTATCATTGAAAAATAAACTTTGCCACCAACAAATGATTTCATAATAATAATACCCATATTACACTTGCAATCACCAAACCTTATTTGTAGATGCACTATGGCAATGTGTTGCCTCATAAAAAATGCAATGTTCTTTTTGAACATGCTTTGGATAATCAACTTATTATTGCACCTGATCAATATTATCATGAAGCCTTAACATGTCAGGAAATAAACATGTAGATGGATATTATCACCTCAAATTCAACACTGATCATATGCCATATGCAAGTGATGATGCCAAGAGAGACCAGCATGAAAATATAGACTCATGTAAAAAGACTGAACTAAAAGATCAACATGTGTATAACCTAATACCTCAACCTTGGTGTTATGACATTAATGCCAAATAATAATGAGGGATAACAAACTCCCCCTTTGGAATTGATGTAAAATACAAAATTTGATCAATAATATCATAGCTATAATATACCTGTTCTGAGCATGATAACCACATGAAGTACATATCCATCCTATCACATATCAAAGAAACCATTAGATACAATTGAAAACTATATAAATAGAGTAAATCGCCAAAAACACTGTGCATGAACAATATTTGAACACTGTATAAGCAGAGCATATCACCATAAACACTGCATATTCACTGCCAAAAAAACAAGCTGAAACATAAGCTAAACTACATAAAATATGAACAACTTCATAAACAGAGCAAATCACCAAAATTTTCCCCCTTTTGACACAATGCCAAAGGCAGAGAAACTAAACTTCACATGAAATGTGCTCATAATTCCAAATAGAGACTAAGGGATAAAAGAATATGCATGAACTGCTCCCCCTGACTCCATGAACTAAAATTATCATGGAAGATAACTAATAGAGACAACACCAAACTTGTCTCTTAGAGTTTCAAACTAAGCTTGAGGAAGGGGTTTAGTAAATATATCAGCTACCTGATCATTGGACATCACAAAATATAATATAACTTCATTTTCCAACACCTTTTCACATAAAAAATGATACCTTATATCAATATGCTTAGTTCTAGAAAGCTACATAGGATTTTTAGAGATATTAATAGTACTTGTATTGTCACAAAAAATGTGAACAAGTCTAGCAACATCAACCTATATGTCCTTGAAGGACTCAACCATCCAAAGCACCTAACTACAATAGGTAGCACCTGCTATATATTCTACCTCAGCAGTTGACAAGGATATTGAATCCTGTTTCTTGCTATGCCAGGCTACTAATCTACCACCAAGATAGAATGCACCCCCTGAAGTACTTTTTCTATCATCAATATTTCCAGCCCAGTTAGCATCAGTGTAAGAAACCAACGTGAAATCACCATGTTTAGGGTACCACAAACCAAAATCTTGTGTCCTAGCAACATACTTCAAAATTCTTTTTACTGCATTCAAATGTGACATCTTAGGTACATATTGAAACCATGAAACCAAGCATACAACTTGCATAATATTAGGCCTTGTGGTAGTTAGATATAAGAGACTACAAATCATGGATCTGGACATGGTATGATCCACATCAGCCTGATCAGCTTCCTTTGAGAGTTTGCAGTTTTTTTCCATAGGAGTCCTAACTGGTTTACACTCAATCATTTGAAAAAAATTCAACATTTCTTTATCATATTTTGTTTTTGAGATTTAAATATCCCTTTATCAAGTTGACTAACTTGAAGACCCAAAAAGAAAGAAAATTCACCAATCATTGACATTTCAAATTTAGACTTCATGATTGTTGGAAATTCGGAGCACAAAGCATCATTATTACTGCCAAATATAATATCATCAACGCAAACAACAACGACTATAATACTATCATCTTTCACTTTGAAGTATAAATTGTTGTCTAGTGCACCTTTTGAGAAGCCATGTTCATGTAGATATGTGTCCAACTTTCAATACCAGGCTCTACAAGCCCATTTCAGACCATAGAGGGCCTTTTTCAGCCTATATACATAATATTCTTTACTTGCAACAACAAAGCCTTCAGGCTGTTCCATATAAACTTCTTATGTCAAGTCACCATTGAGAAAGGTAGTTTTAACATCCATTTCAAATACTTTAAAACCTTTATACACAGAGTAAGCTAGAAACATTATAATTTCTTCTAACCTAGCCATAGGAGTGAAAGTTTCATCAAATTCCAATCCTTCAACTTGAGAATAACCTTTACAAACTAATCTAGCTTTATTTCTGACTATATTCCCTTGTTCATCCATCTTGTTCCTAAAAACACATTTTCCACCAATGACATTTTTATTTTCAGGTCTAGGAACTAGTTCCCAAGTCTTTTTTATTTTCAATTTGAGCAAGTTCTTCATGCATAGCTTTAATCCAGCAACTATCACTACTAGCCTCAGAATATGTCTTAGGCTCTATTTTTGAAATCAAAGATAAATAAACTTGTTCATCATTTCCTTTTGTACATGAAAGCTTCCTTCTAGTTTGAATTCCTTTTGACACATATCCAATAATCTAATCAGAAGGATGCTTCTTTTTCATTAACCGAGAAGACAACTAAGAGGGTTCAACAATATTATCAAGCACATTTTGTTCAGTGAACTTCTCAGGTTTTGTTGAGCTTGAAGATTTATTTTGATCTTCTAGATCTATATCAGGTGTCTGCACAATAAATTATTCATCATCATCAAACTTATTTTGTTGTTCACAATTCTATAAGGTTTCATCAACCTTCAGATTGGAACTTTCCACAATTTTCCTTAATCTTTTATTGTAACACTTATATGCTTTACTGTGTGTCAAATATCCCAAAAATATATCCTCATCACTCCTTGATTCAAAACTTCCAATGCTATTAGTGTCTTTCTTTATAAAGCACTTGCTACCAAATATTTTGAAATATCCTACATTAGCAGTCCTACCATACCATAATTCATATGGTGTATGTTGTGTTTTAGTTCTTATCTGAACTCTATTCAAAATGTAAACAACAGTATGCATTGCTTCTTTCTAGTATGTGTTTGACAGAGTTGCATCATGCAACATAGCTCTTGCCATTTCCTTCACTATTCAATTTTTGCGTTCAACAACACCATTTTGTTGTGGTGTCCTAGAGACTAAATATTGCCTCATTATTCCATGATCTTCACAATAATCAACAAAATCCTTTGAGGTAAATTCACCTCCTCTATCTGACCTAAGACACTTGATTTTTAGATCAAATTCATTTTCAGCCATCTTTATGAAAACTTTAAACTTATGGAAAGCTTCTCCCTTATGTACCAAAAATGTTACCCAAGTCATACAAGTATAGTCATCTATAAAAAGCATGAAATACCTCACATTATTCAGGGAATTAGTCCTTGTTGGTCCACATTGATCAGTGCTTGTTGGTCCACATTGATCAGTGTGAACAAGCTGCAGAGGTTTGGTTGATGTGTACTCTTTAGTTTTGAAACTTGCTCTAGCTTGTTTTCCTTCCTGACATTCTTTGCAAATTTGATTATCTGGTTTAGATATTATAGGCATGTTTCTAACATTTTTATTTTTACTTATCTTTACCAGATTGTCATAGTTGATATGTCCAAATCTTCTATGCCATAACTTAGACTCATCAATTTGACTCATAAAGCAAACATTACTTTCTTGCTTATTATTTGAGCTCTCTTGCAAATAATACACATTACCATTTGTTATGTAACCTACTACTACTATTTTACCAGATTTCTTTTGAATTTCACACCCTAAGTCAAAGAAATTTATTTCAAAGCCATTGTCACAAATTTGGCTTACACTCAGGAGATTGTGAGATAGCCCTTCCACATAATAAACATCATTGACAGGGATTTCATTTTCAAGCAAAATAGTACCTTTTCCCACTATAGGAATACAATGATCATTCCAAAACTTTAAAAAACCACCAGAATAGTCCTCATAGTCTATAAATATGTTTCTCTCACCAGCCATATGATGAGAGTAGCCACTATCGAGAACCCAAAAATTTCTCTTAATAGAATGAAAAGTTGTTTCAACTATCAATGCTTTAATACCTTTAGGCCTCCAAACAAATTTGGTTCTATTAGCTCTATTTGATTGCACTCTTAAACCAAATTTACAAAATGCTGCTATATGACCTACTTCTTTGCATTCATAACATTAAAGATTAACAAGAAATTTATAGAGATTTCCATTAACAATATTATAGCTTCTCTTAGATTAAACCTTACAAATACTAGCCTTATGACCAAATTGTTTACAATTGAAACAATAACCATTGAAACTGGAATTATTATTAGAAATCTTACCTTTTCCTTTTCCATCATGATTTGAACATTTACCCTCATCAGGAGAGACAAGTTGATTTCTTAGCTTAACAACTTTTTCCTCCAAAGAGCAGTATCTATCCTCCTTATGTTTCAATTTTTCTTGAGTTATCTCAAGAATTTTTCTGGTTTCTTCTCCTTTAAGAGTTAAATCATAAATAATTTTTACACTTTTCTAATCTTTATCTTTCAAGGTAACTTTTCTCATTTTCTTAATTTCTTTGAGAGCAGATTTCAATTCTCCCTCAAGATCAATTTCTGATTCAAAATTTGATTCAACTTGCTTTATAGGAACAACCTCAGCCATAAATAAAATTTCTTTAGTCTCATCACAAGATTCAACTAAACCACTAATAGTCACATCAGCATAAATAATTTTCTTCTTTTTAAAGGCATTTTTCTTTTTGAAGTTTGGTTGCTTTTTCTTTGAGGTCCTTTTATCATTTTCATCATCACTGTCAAGATCTTTGTTAGGACAATTTGCTGCATAATGTCCTATCTTTCCACAATTAAAGCATTTAAAGGTTAATTTCCCTTTATACATTCCTGAGCCTCTTTTTAATTTACTTACAAAAGATAACTTTGTTTCATCTAAAGCATCAAACTCCATTTTATCATTATCCTTTTTAACAACTTTAAAAGTAGAATCCTTACTTACAGAGTTATGTTAATTCAATCTCATCTCATAAGTAGTAAAGAAACCATGGAGATCATCAAGAGTTACCTTATTAATGTCTCTTTCTTCAACTACTGCAATCTCTGAGTCAAACTTAGTGGGTAGAGATCTCAAAACCTTTTGAACAACAAGATTTTTAGGAATATTTTCTCTAAAACCTCTTATTGCATTTACACTTTCTTGAATTTTTAAGAAAAAATCAGCAATCTTTTCATCCTTACCCATTTGCATAGTATCAAATTTAAACCTATAGCTCTAAAGTTTTGCTTCTTTAAGTTTCTCATCACCTTCATAGATATTGGAAAATTTATCCCATATAGCTTTTGCATTCTTACAATCCATTATTTTTGTCAAGACATCATTAGTAAGTCCACAACAAATAGAATTTTCAACTTTTTCATTGAAATCATATGCTCATTTTTTATCAACATCGGAAGGGGGTTATGTAGCAGTATATGCATTTTCTACTACTGTCCACACATCATATCCTAGAGAGTTAATATGTTTCTTCATCCTAAACTTCTAGAAGGAGTAACCAGTACCATCAAAGAGTGGTGCTTTGGTTGTAGACAAACCATCTTGCATTGCCATTAGCACTCCTAAGAAGGATCCCCTAGTTGACTCAACAACAAGGTTTGGATATGATACCAATTGTTGGAGTGCAGCTAACATTGAGAGGGGGGGCGAATCAGTGTTAACAAACAAATTAATTCTTTTTAATTCTTTTCATAATAATTAGATCATGAATGAACTTATGCAGTAAAAATGAAATGAAAAAATAATGAACAATCACATTTAAAAGATAGATAGATTTTTTCTTGAGTGGAAACCCTTCAGGGGAAAAAACCACTCGAACTTGGCCTCACTAGCCTTATCTGAAAAAAATATTCTTTGTACAAAGCTTCACTGGCTGATTTGTCTCACTAACAATTGTGCTATATCACTGATAGTCTTGTGAAAATGTACAAATATAAGCAATTTGAATATAGATTTGATCTCTGTTTCTCTAATCACATACTCTATTTTTTCATGACTTCACAATCAGAGTTACAATGTTCCAACTTACAAAACCAATATATATATATTGTCTTTTCTGAAAGATATATTCTATATATTTCAAAACCTCTCATTAATCTTTTTGAATGAGCATTACAAATCATTTTATATGATCTCTATTTTGAAACAAAGAACCAGTTTGAAAAACTGTATGAGAAAATTCCATGAGAAAACTGAATTTGAAACTACCCTTGCCAGTTACAAAAACACATCTTTTTATGCAAGTCTTCAACTATAATCCCTCAGTAAACAATCTTGTCAAGAAAACATTAAGAGAAAAATAATATATAACTATTAAATAATCTATAGAGCTGACAAACCATAATAATCTCACAAATAATGATATTTTACAAGACATAAACCCTTATTCTTAACAATAGACCTGAAGCAAGGTTTTTAACAAAAGAACCATTTTGCTCTTAAAAATCAAATCCTTAAACTCAACAATAGGCCCAACCAAGATTTATTTGTTTTTGAATCTTTTTAACAAAAAAAAACATGTATTTACAGACCCGACACAAGGATAATCAAGAACAGTTTCTCTTTTTCACTTCTTTAAACTAATCTTGACATAAAAACTTTTAAAAATTGTTAGGAAACCCATGAAGATTTGAAGAAAATAAAACATTATCTACACAGGCCCATCATTAAGATGTGCACAGGTTACACAAACAAACTTTCAACCTATTAATAACTGTTTTAATCAAGAAAACACCAAGCCCAAAAAACTCAAAGATCCTGATTCAACTAAACAGTATTAAGAAACAAGATAGATCAACACTCGGGTTAATATAGACACAAAGAAGAAAAATAAAGAATACACCTGATATTGGCACAACCAAAATGACTCACTATTGCTCTTTACAATGAATCACTATTGCTCTTTACTGATATTTCTTGTCTCCTCACAAATCATTCAACTGACCTCTAAAACAAGATTTGCTTACCACTGCCGCCATAATTAGGGTAACAAACCCTACCAATCAAAGAATGAATCAATTATCTATGCTCATCAAAGTCTCATTGAAGTTTCTTTACTTTTACATAATGACTTTTGAAGTCCAGGTATTATGATGGGAAATATTCCCATTCAACAAAAACAATAGTCTCCACCGATAGTGCAATGATCACACCACATTTTGACTTTACAAAAAAAACTATCATTGCAAATTTTTGCATTGAATTATTATCATTGAAAAAATAAACTTTTCCACCAACAAATGATTTCATAATAATAATACCCATATTACACTTGCAATCACCAAACCTTATTTGTAGATGCACTATGGCAATGTGTTACCTCATATAAAATGCAATGCGCTTTTTGAACATGCTTTGGATAATCAACTTATTATTGCACCTAATCAATATTATCATGAAGCCTTAACATGTCAGGAAATAAATATGCAGATGGATATTATCACTTGAAACTAAGCATTGATCATATGCCATATGCAAGTGATGATGCCATGATAGATCAGCATGAAAATATAGACTCAAGCAAAAAGACTGAACTAAAATATCACCATGTGTATAACCTAATACCTCAACCTTGGTGTTATGACATTAATGCCAAATAAAACTGAGGGATAACATACTTTGCATTAGCATTTCCTTAAGTGTTGCATTGTTTAAATTGCACCCAAGGGTTTTCAAAACCGCATTAGTGAAAAGCTCATTTTAGCTTGCATTATTACATTCCATTTCATTGCACAATAGTGAAATTATGCATTTACACTATAGATTTGCATGGTATAGTACCCAACACATTAATATCCATCAGAAAATTTAGAAAAACTTAATAAATCACTCTACTAGGACTAATTTTCCACCCTAGGTAACTTAGACCCAATACACATCTTTCATCTTTGTTTTCTACATTTTTCTTCCCATTTCTGTAATTACTGTTAGAATCAGTTATTTTTCTGATTCTATTCAATTAATTTTTGTTATACTTGAATCATTAGTATTTGTTTTATTTACTTTAATGGAAATCATAGATAGCATTAGAATTTTACAATGCTTATTTTAAGCATTAGTTCCTAGCTCATTTAGATCAGATGCATCAAAACAAACAAATAAAACTTTCACATCAAATGAACCTATCAAAACAATGCCTCATTTTAGGACAACCATATCCTCCAAACCTCTTAGTAGTGATGACTTAGATAGGTTAGATGAAACCTTACAAGATTTCATCTCACTAAGTCCATCCACTAAGGCTTGTAATGACAAACCTAAACCAATTAACTACCACTTATCCTCCAAACCTTTTAGTAGTGATGACTTTGTTATGTTAGATGAAGCCCTTCGGTACTTCATCTCACAAAATCCATCCACTAAGGTTTGTTGTGAGAAACCAAAAAAATATATGTCAATGTAATCCAACCTAAACTTGTCCTTTCCCACCTTCACATCAACCTCAACCTCCATATAAACCTAAGTTTACCCTTTATCCACCATAGTATGATGTTGTTGCACACACACATTACACTCAAAATAACCCTCACCCACCGCAACCAACACAAACCTCCTTACCTTTACCCAATACCACACTTCCTAGTGCTCCTTAATTACAAGAGTATGATCTTTTTGAGAAACTTGAGAGAACCCTTGCCAAAATATCCCTTTGGGACCTTCAAAATTCACCCAATTATCATTCAATGCTCCAAATAGACTTGCAACAAATAATGGCTCCTCCTGGTACAAACACAAATGATGTATCATCTCTTCTAAAAGGAATGAATATAGTCAATGTAGAAATTACCTTTCATCAACATGAGCTCCCTCTATTAGAATTAAGGAAACAAAATGAGGCCTTTGTGATCATCTCCCAATATAATACAATAGGAATCAAGCGAACCCTTGTTGAAAATGGCTCTACCCTCAATGTGTGTAGTGCAAAACTCTTAGATAGATTACATGTGGATAAATTGCAAATCAAACCTGATTCCTTATCTATTAGAGGATTTAACAACATAACAAAGGAACCACTTGGTGTAATCACTTTGCGTATAACAATCGGAGTAGATACCTTGCAAACTCCTATTCGTGTCATGCCCTATGAACTTTCATATAATCTTCTATTGGGAAGGCCATGGATTCATGAGATGCATGTGGTACCTTCGAATCTTCATTGCATAATGAAATATGTCACAACAAAGTATATCAAGTTGAGATAGACCCCAAGTCTGAGAGTTGTTTACAACTTGAAAAAGGAACAACAAGTCCTCTAAATACTTTAATTCTAACATCTCATATTGAACCTCTCGAGACCAATAAACAAGAAGAAGAATTTGTGTCTCAATTATTAGATTATGATTGGGGAACATTGGAATTCACACCTTCATTTATGGATGAATACATAATTACCCAAAAAGAAGATGAAAAACAAGAACAACCAATGGTTATGTCAACTTAGAATTCTGAAGAATCTTCTCCCACCTCTATGTCATCTCCTTTGGAAGAAAAATCAACATACATAGTGAATTTTGATGAGATATATTACCAAAAACCACCTAATCCCAAGGAAATGGAAAGAGTTTATGGACATGGTTATGAGCTTATGAAACAATTGGGATACAATGGTAAAGGATGTGGAAAAAATCAACAAGGCATTCATATCCCTATTGAACCTAATACACAAGAAACAAAGACCGGTTTGGGATATTCCTTTTCTAGGACAACAAAAGCAACTCAACAACCATTGCTAAATATCAACATAATCACATGTAAACAAAAAACCAATCTTACGCTAAAACATCCTAAATTTCATGATATGAATTCCTTGCCATCTTGGGAGTATGTTGAAAGTGATGAAGCCTTGAAACAAATGTTAGGTTCTATTGATAAACCATCTTATTCTAAATGAAACATTACCTGCACTTTGATAAGTACCAAGCCACACAATACCAATAATAATGTGAAAACCATGGAACCATATGCTCTTGAATCTCCTAAGTCAAATGCACTCCCCCTAGGAGATACAATTGATATACCAATGGAAATAGAAGATAAAGAAAAGGTAATTAAGATTGGGAAGTGCCTTGATGATGAAAAAAAAGAGGAAACTACCATATTTCTCCATGATTTTCATGAAATATTTGCTTGGAAATATTTAGATATGTCAGGAATAGACCCGAAGATAGTAACACATAACATTGTTCTTGTAAACAATGCTAAGATTGTTTGACAAAATATACAAAAAATGAATCCCGAGATAGCCTTTTATGTTAAAGGAGTTCTTGAAAAAATCCTTGACAAAGGTTTCATTCACCATATTGATTATTCTCCTTGGATCTCAAATATTGTTGTTGTTGCTAAACCTAATAATCGTATTAAGATATGTATGGATTTTTGTGACTTGAATAAAGCATCCTTAAAGGACGAATTTCCCCTCCCTAATATTGACATGATTTTTTGTCATTCATGTATGGATTTTCGCGCTATAATCAAATCTTTATCAACCCACAAGATCAATACAAGACAACATTCACAACTATTTGGGGAACATTTTGTTCTATTATGATGCCTTTTTGACTAAAGAATCTAGGTGCAACTTATCAATGAGAAATGAAATTGATATTTCATGATTACATGCAAAAAATATTGGAAGATTATGTTGATGAAATCCTTGTGAACCATAGATTTTTGGGTGTGAAGCTTATAGGATACTCTTGCACTCTTAGGATGTTTCACCTAAAAGGACAAAGATAAACCTCACAAAAAAATTAATGTGGTTCACTCAAATTAAGATATGAATTATGTTATTAAGGATAAATGAGATGATCTAAATACAACTAAGCTAAGTAATTGACTAATTATAAAAGTAAAACCTAAGAAAGATGCAATGTTTGAAAACACAATGTGATATGCAAACATTAACAAATGCAAAACAAAAAAGAAGGCTGAATCAGAGTGCACCTGGGAAGAGAATGAAGAGTCTGGAGTGTTTTGAATGCTGACAAAGATCACTAAAAATTACTAGTGGGACTTATTTCCCACTGATGGTGAATCAGTCCTGCTTCTGATGAAAACTTCAGAAAATAGGTTTCTGAGTGTTGGGATCCGAAATCTGACAAAATATAACTTTCCAACCTTAAGGTGGGACTTATTCGACATTAATGGAGAATCAGTCCTCTCCCAAAATTCTGTGAAATCAGTGACCAATTCTGTAGCACCAGATTTGAGGTTGTCTTCTTGTCGAGTCGAGAGTCAAATCTGCATAAAACAAACTATAGGTTGTCTCCAAGCTTGAAATAGGTTGTAGTTGACCTGAAACACTTTGTTGACTTATTGACCACCTTTCAACACCTAATTACTTAATAAATTTGCATACACAAGTCTTGTTGAATAAATATGAAGATATGGCAATGGTTGCTCCAAGATACTTGATTAATACTTGATTGAATGATGCAAAGTGCTTAAATGATTGAATGAATGAGTGAACTAGTGAAATTGATGAATGGGGATTAAAATGGATGTAAAAAACCTTATTTATACACACTTGTGCCTTAGTAACCCGAAGATACCTCATCACAGGCCGACATAAAGTGATTTTAAATGAAATCCCGAAAGAAAATTTGAAATATTTTGAATTTTGAGCCAAAAGGGACTCATTAACCACCCATGGCAAATGGGTCCCACCTTGGACTTGAAAGTGAGTGTCAGGAATTATCTTGCATTTAATGTTGTTTATCAGGTTTAAATTTAAAAACACACTTAATTAAACCTTATACGGGCATAAAAGGGTCAAATAAAGCATAAGAAAGGTGTAAATAGTGAAATTAAGCTTAGAAAAGCATGAAATCTTGTTACAAGACTTTACAACACTTCAAAATAGGACTTAATAAGTGATGGAAAGGTGATTTATAGGTGAATTGTAATGAATGGAGTCTAGAAAACTGTAGAAATGTTTAACAATTCTCAACACCTTCACAAGATGCCATAATTTGAATTTAAGGACCTAATGTGAATGCATAAGCTGCATTACAACATTAAATCAAAGAAAAATGGACCAAGCATCGTGAAAAAAGACCTTAAAGACCATGAAAATATCAAAGGGCCATTTTTTTATGGCACATTTAGCCCCCACATTAGTGAGAGGATGAACTTGCTTCAAACTCACACTAAAGTAGCCATGCATATTGAGAGAGGTCCCAATGCACTTATGTTAGCAAGATGGAATGAAAATGATCAAGCCCCTAGGATGAAGATCCCATGAAAAACTAAACATAAGAACAAAGGAACGTAAGTGAGAAGAAAGAGAAGAAAAGGAACAATTGGATTGAGCTTCGATCATCTATCCAACTAGTTGTGGATTAGCTCTAGGTTGTTTATGAGAAAAAGAGAATGCATACCCACTCTGGGGTGACATAACTCATGGCGATCTTTCGGGTGAGAAAATTCAAATAGGTAAGATACATACTGTATGAACCAAGATCATAATACCTATAAAACACAACAAACAAACACATTATAAGATTCAAATACAAGTAATAATCTAAGTTCCCCATGAAATCCATTTACAAAGCTTAAATTAGGAAAAGAGATGAAGAACACAATAAGAATAAAATAAAAGAGGGATTGAATCCTAATTAAACAAGAAAACTCTTGATCCCATGGGGGAATTGGTGCCAGTTTGATGTGGAAATTGGCCATTTCCCAACTCCTTTGCAAGCTTTGATGATGAATGGTGATGGTGATCCACTTTCTTCAAGATTCAAGTGTGCTCCATGATGAAAAACCTACATAACCTAGCTATGGCTTGATGAAATGGATGAGAATTGCTATGCTTGAGTATGGATTTGAGTATAATAATTTTTCTCAAACTATGGATGATCAAATGAGGAATGAAGCCTCTTATTTATAGAATTTCAAGTTGAGGAGATGTCGAAAATGGAGCAATGTGGGACTAAGAATCAACCAATGGCAAGATGCCACTTGTCAACATGTGAATGGATGAAGGATGTGCAAGTTTTGATTAATGTGCAAGTTTGAAATTTGAATTTGATGAAATGGAATGTTTAGGGGGGATGAAAGATGAGTTAAATGCTAAGTGGGAGACAATTAAGAGACAATGTAAGAACTTTAAATGCTTTGTTGGATGGACAAGTCATTTTGGGGGGAGATTTCAAATTTGGAGGAATATTCCATTTTTGATGCCATTTTGAAAGTAAATAGGGAATTACTAAATCAACTAAATGATTTAATTGTGCAAGTTGCAAAATCTAGAGGATTGGAGTGATTAGGATTAAATTAATCAAGATTTGATTAATTTAATAGGAGATTAGGTGATTTTGACTTTTGACTTAGATTTTTGGATTAATTTAAATCAGAAAGAGAGGAATAATGATTTCGATTTAAATAAATAAATATTTTGATTTATTTAACTAAAGAGGGATGATGTTGGATTAAATTAAATAAAGATTGATTTAATTTAATAGAATGGCTTTAGAGATTTAATTAAGTAAAATGGGTTATTTAATTAAAAGGGGGATTACATAATTAATTAAATAAAATTGTTTTATTTAATTAATAGGAGATGATGACTTAATTAGATAAATGATTATTTATTTAATTAAGGGAAGAATAGTGATGATAAGTTGAAGAGGTGATTCAAGATGAAACAATGTTAGTTAATCAAGATCAAGTGCATGAGATCAATCAATATATTTTATGTGTCTACACATACGCTAGTTGGTATGCACTCACAAACATAAAGGTGGCTATGGGGAAATTCGTGCTACTGAATGGGCTTCCCGCTCAACCATATTAAAGTTATACCTCTTGATAACTTTAACGAGGTGTCAGAAAGGAAAATGTCAGTTCATGCTTCATGAGACAAGAAAAGCTTTGTATGCTTAGAACCCATGAACAAAGAGAAAGATACCATAGGCATGCAAATTGCGTTATGTAAGGTGACACAAATTCAAAAATGTAAAATGTAAAAGATGTTCAAAGGAGTCTTGTTAAGTTCATGCAAGGTCTATCACTTAGGGAACATTGTGACTAATGTCTCCAAAAGAGAACCAATCAAAGAATAGTATATTCACATTTTAGGGGATGTAGTGTGTCACATCAAGCCACTAAGAGGAATGTAATATGATAAGATAGATCACACTTATGAAGGACATCACACCCAATTTCATCCACAAAGTAACGAACTCATCGTATGAAGTGACAAGGCTACACTAAAAACCAAAAATGCAAATGGAATTATGACAATGTATGCCCCCCACTTTAAAGGAATTGCTACACACCTTTCTATGAGCAATTACTTTAAAGTAGGAAAGGAAAAAAATGCAAAAAGAAAACAAGACATGAGATCCAACTCAGAAAGCCCCTATTCCAAGTCATATGTTTCCAAGTAAGGTTGTGTCATGTAAATGAAAAAGAGAAAAGGAGGGTTGCCCCTAGAAAGGAACACACCAAACACATAAGGGATCTATGGATTTTAGGTCAATATGTTTATTCCTACAATGTTTTTTGGATGCCCCACTATTGCCCCACCAGAAAGAATTATGCTGGAACACTACCCCCTTGAGAGATCGAGTGGAAATGTTCAATTTTGAGGGTTGATCTCATGACAAAGAGGTTCAAGATTAGTTCAACTCATATGTTTGATGTAGATAGATTTTATGATGTAGACAATCATCAGCCATGGGTAACCTCATGTCTACTTTGATATATTACACACACTTGATCATGATTTATACCATGACAGTTACATTATTAATGATAGATATGAGATGATTATGATGTTTATATGTAATGGATGATATGGATGTACATGATAGTCGCATCCACAAAAGGATATAAAAGTCATGAAGATTCCTAACATGGGAATTGGACATTCCAACAGGTGACTAATATCTTCTTATGGTCATTCATTTACATTGACAAACTAGGGAACATATACTTGAAATGGAGCAGCACTGTATGTGCACCAAGAACCAATTTCAGTCACGATTTACTAGAAATAAATGTGTGAAAACAATTCTACTTATGCTATAGGAATGTAATGTGAAGCCTTCCAAACTTAATCAAAGCAGAAATCATGACAACTATGACTAAGAAACAAACAATGAACTGGCCTTATGCTGCAGGAACAAACATAGGGATGGATTCCCGATGCTGCAGGAATAATATAAGACTGAGTTTGCACTAAAACTTTCCATAATGAAATCTAACTTATGATCAACAAGAAATAAAAAACTAAATAACTAACTACAAATACTTACTAAGTGGGCCCCCTTAGCAAGAATCAACTAGTTATGCAAGAATTGAACTCAGAACTTCATCAACTTTTATTCATAAACTTAGAATGATATACATTATTCTACTCATATGAAAACTAACACAAAACACTATCTCTTATCATAATACTAACTTTTACATACTCTGCTTGCTCACTCACGTAGGAGGAACACTTACTTAAACTAGAAAAGAAACTAACTAACTTAACAGAGAAAGATGTGAACATAAATGTATCCTAAAACCAAGGAACAGAGTTCTCATAAATGAAAGCATATCCGCTCAACACGATCCAGAGAGAATTTAGCATTCCACTCTTCCCAAATTAATGATCATTTAGATTTCTTCCCAATGACTCGGTCAGAGAGTCTTCGCTGGAACAACTTCTTCGATGTCGTGCAAGAAATGGACTTTACTACAAGGCTGAGATCTACTATGCTTTGACTTGTTCATTCTCCCCTCAACAACCTGTGATGCGCAAGGCGACAGAGGCGAAAGAAAGCACGCATGGAAAATAGCATGATACATTCATTAATCACATATTAAATCTATTTCATTATTCAAAAACCACATGCATTATACTAGTCATTCGGGAGTTCAAACAGGGTAATTAATAAGACACATAGAGATGTTAAGCTGCAAGAATATAAGAATGTATTGCTACAGGATACTACCCAATTTTAGATAAAAAGCATTTAATCAAAGAGTTAAAACATCCATTAGCAATAAGAGTAAGGATATTAAAAATACATCATAATACTCAAATTATGAGCATATTTTGAGCTCATCATCTGCCCCCTACTTAACCTAATGATAGTCCTGGGTATGTGCAGGATCATGATGGGCCAAAAAGTGGCAATATGATGGGTATGTGGCTGACGACTATTTTTTTACCCAAAATTGATGAAATGAAAAGGGTTTTTAAAAGAGATTCGCAGCTTTCCACCAATATAAATTATGCTTTACTTTGAATTTAATAAGTAATTATTATTCATTTTCTATGCAAATTGACTAAAGTCTTGATTGATAGGTTGATTGAAAACATCTATAACTTTCAAATGGTATCACATTTTTGAATCCAAAACATGCATCACATTCTATGCTTCACATACTATAGGATTAAAAAAAGAAAAAATGAATTTCATGAAGTTTTGACCAAGTTAAGGTGGTCAGACATATGAGTTTTTATATTTTTTAAGAACTTGTAATAAAAAATTCATAATTAATTATTTACATTGAAAAAATTTACAAAAAAATATGTATTACATCGGGGCATGAGTCCTCTGATTATATCTAAAATATTATAAAAATATTATCATTTTATTGTGGTTAGGGTGGTCAGACAGACACCTACTTATTTTTTCCTTGAAATTTAAGTACCACTGCATTGAAATTTCAAATTTTCACCAAATAGATTTATTTTTTTTTTAAACAAACCTAGTAGTTTATAAACTACATTCATTTTTATACAAATTCTATTGTTACATATTTTTGAAATAATATAGATAACTTATTCAAATTTTTACGTCAAGTTGCCTAACTCTGATTTTTTTGAATTTTTTGCCACTTAAGGGCTTATTTTTTCCATGATGATCCTGCACATACCCTCCTCCAGCATTAAGCTTCCTGGTTGTTTCTCTAAAATCCGTAGGAGTAGTATGGCCTTATGGTGAAGTCCCAAATTTATAGTAGAAACCTCTGAAATGTTGCCATCTTTCATATCTGTGGGTTTTTGTATCCTTATTAACATCTATAGCTTGATAAGGATAAAGTGGCCACATTAAAACTAGAGGTTGAAATGTTATTGGCAACCATAACACAAACATCTTCTAAAGACCAAGCTGCATGTACTTCTCTATCCTTCCAAGGGCTGCTTTAAAATTTAGAGGGCTATGAGGCTCAGATTCCTCAGACCAACAGTCAATTTCTCCCATCTCTTTTCAATTCTAGAAGAGGAAAGCTTCCAAAATAGATATGGTTGGCCTTTGAATTCTTCATACACTTGCTTCCTGATATCACATATTTTTATTCTTTCTATTTGATCATTGAACACATATGCTACAGTAAGCCAAGTTTTCAACATTGTGTAGGGATCTGAGCTTTTAGGTCGCAATGGGATAGGCTCATCCCTTTCAGTCTCTTCATAGGCCTCCAATTGTCTGCCATAATTAGTTTCATTGGCCACCCAAGACATGAGTGACCTCAAATGAATATCACCAATATAAAGAAGTGGATTCCACTCTGTTTTAGAGGGAATTAACAAACCATGCAAATAAAATTCACATAAAGAATTCTTTAGCCAACTAGGGGCTACTTGATATGCATCATAAAATTCTTTGGCTGTATGAATAATAGAATCTAAATTCCTTGAAATTCTCATTAATTGAAACCAAAGAAATTGTTCTTTTAGGCACATAGCATATACTCGAGGTGATGGTCTACATTCCACAATTTTACTAGTTATTTTCATTATTTCATCCATTTTCTCTTTCATTTCCTAGATTTCTTGTTTCTTCCTTTCAATTTATCTTTTCAATTTCTTCTTCTCTTCTTCCCAAAGACTTTGTTGAATTTTAGTCTTGGCTAAGTGGCAGGAACTCAAGATTTGAAATGTGATCGGCCTCCATGTGGTCCTAAGGTATTCCAAAAATTCAATCAAAAATGTCTTTTTATAGACAACCATTGCTTGACAAGTTGCAGGGGGTAATGAGGTTTCATTGGACACTTCCAATTGTTCAGGTTGTTCATCCTTTTGTTGTAGGATGAATTCTTGTTGCTGCCCAGGAGGAGATTGTACTTCCTCTAAAAATTTCCTAGCTGGCTCAGCCAAGTCATCAAGACTTGGCATTCCCCTTTCATTAGTACTAACATGTTGTGCTTCCTCAACTTCCATTGGCTCATTTTGCATTTCCTTAGAAACAACAGGTGGGCTATGTGGAACATTCTCAGATACATTCTGAGAATCATTATGACTATATTCTTTAGAGTCCTCTAAAATTATTATAACTTCAAGTTGAGCAGATGTTGAGGTGACTTTATGTTGTTTCCTTACTAAAACTCTTTTTGGAAATGTTGCAGCTGTAGGAGGTACTCTCGTGGCTTTCCTCTTTCTGACTTTCCTAGAGGATTTAGACTCAATAGAAGAAGATGGTGGTGAAACTATAGTGGCAACAGGTGTTGCTACAGGAGGAACTGTTAGAGGAGAAGATGCTATAGGAGAGGAACACTGTTGTTTTTGAACATGAGGGTCAGACTCTAGGGTTTGTTTTTCCCTAGATGACTCTCCTACCTTCATTTTCCCTTTTTCTCTTCTACTAGCAGACCTAGTTTGTAAGTGGGTAGAGGGCTCTGGTGTGGAGGCCGCAGGTACAGATGCTGTAAGGGTAGGTGCTACAAGGAGTGCTCTAGGAGGCTTTGGAAGTTGCAGACCCTTTTGGGCAACAAATTCTTGCCAAGAAAGGGGTGACACATCCCTCAGGGAATGCTCAATCAAGAGTTTAATGAGGGCATGATGAGCGATAGAGTTGTCCCTACCTCTCTGGGTTTCATGGGAACATTGTTTCAAAAGGTTTAACAAAAAATTTGGAACATTGACAGCTAAACCGTGCCTCATATGACTCAATAATTTAAAATGGTAGGAATGTAAATAGGAAAAGCGTCCCTCACAAGTCAAGTACCTGATTATGAAGGCGGCATATTTTGAGTATGGAAAAGGCAATGACACTCATTTGCATCCTTGTTTAGAAACCTCCAAGGGTCCATCAGTTGGTACTGTAAATTCTACCCTAGCAGAGACAACATCTAAAGAAAAAAATTCTCCTGCTGTCGGGAGCCCAGTTACTTCTGCAATCCATTCTTCTTTTATAGCCACTGTCAAACCCCACACTGTAGGTTCTCCTTCTGAAAGAGTTCTCAAAAACTCACCTACAGCTTCCTCATTAAAGGAATCTAACCTCATAAAATAATTCAGCCATCCGCAATTGTTGTATGCTTGAACCATTTGAGGATTTTGTGTCAAGAGATCATGAGCTACAGGCTCATGTCTTACTAATTGGCCACCCATATTCACAAATTATCCCAACTAAGATTCCTGAAACTCAAACTTTTTATGAAAATTCAAAAAACTTTTCTACTCTGTCATCACTTTCCTTTACTTTTCCAAGAATGACTCAAAAGATAATTGCATGAAATGATTTCTAGGAGCTACTCAAATCAAGCAGTTAATTGCTATTTAGGATAAAACATGCAGTCATATTTTGAAAGTATAAGAAAATAAAAATATCTTATCAGTTGTGACAGTGACAAAAGAAAAGGTTTGAAATGGATTATCCCCACCCCCTACTAAAAATTTGGCATGTGTCCACACATGTGTGAAAAGATAGGCAAAGAATAGGCAATAATGACTGATATGTACATAGCAACTGATGAATAAATGAAATAAATAATGTGACAATAAAAGATATCGTGTACCTCAAGTAATAAATGTGTGTACATGCTGGGAAAGATCACAGCTCGAAATGAAATGATGACTAGAATTGAAACCATAAATGAGGGCGGTATGACGGAATGGATGATATGGATGGGTGACATGGAAGAAGAGGTAATGAATGGTGGTGACAGATGAAAAGCAGAGAAAGTGGATTCATTAAAAAGTAAAACTTTATTATGGGCATGCAACGTGGAATTTTTAAAGAGATGTTGTAGGAGAAAGGTTGAAGTCTTTTGCTACAGGAAGATCGGTGGCCATATCCGAAACAAACTGCTTCATAAATTCTTCTTTGGACGTTGGCTTATGATACAACCAAAGACAATGTCCATTAACCAGTAGCTTGAATCAGACTGGATCTATTGTAGCTAACTGAACTGAACCATTATCAAACACATTTTCTATTTCATAAGGACCAAGCCATCTTGTGGTGATTTTACCTTGCTTTTCCTTGTATCTGAAGTCATAGAGCAGTGCCAATCACCGATAGAAAATTGCTTTGTTTGAATATTATTGTCATGCCATTTTTTTCTTTGTTGGATAGTTTTAGTATGTTGCAGGGTAGCTTTCCTTATCTCATCCAATGCATTCAGTTGCAGGAGGCATTCCTTTTGGGCTTTTGAAATATCAATGTTAAGCTGGAGAGCAGTCCTCAAGGTCTTATGCTCAAACTCTATTGGAAACATGGTAATTTTTCCATAGAGTAACTCAAAAGGAGTGAACCTTGTAGTTGTTTTCCATTTGTTCTATAGGCCCAGACTACTTCAGGAAGGCGACTACTCCAATCCTTCTTGTGTAATTAGATTGTCTTAGTAAGGATTGTCTCAATTTCACTATTGGTAACCTTTGTCTAACCATTGGCTTGAGGGTGATAGGGGCTAGAATTTCTATGCCTGATCTTGTAATCATTCATCAATGTAGTGATTAAGTTTGATGTAAACTAAGCTCCTTGATCAGTAACAAGTTCCCTTGGGACTCCAAACCAAGTAAAAATCTGCTCATACAGGAACTCAATAACTTTATTGTCACGGGCATGTGTCATTGCTTTTACTTCCACCCACTTGGTTACATAATTAGTACACACCAAAATGTATGATTTCCCATTGGATGGAGGATCGATAGGCCCAACAAAATCCGTGCCCCACTTGTCGAAGGGACTGACTACCACTTGTGGATTCAGGGGCATTTCATCAAACCTTGTTGTTCTCCCCATTCATTGACATCTGTCACATTTCCTAGTGTAGGCTGCAATATCTTTGTGTAGTGTGGGCTAATAATATCCTGTAGTAAGCACTTTCATAGATGTTCTCTTGGCTGCAAAGTACCCACCACATGGCTCATCATGATAGGCATGCAAAATGTCATAGGTCTCATCTTCCCTAACACACCTTCTCATGACTTGGTCAGGTCCTGTGTAAAATAAACAGTCTGCAATCCATGAAAAGTTAAAATTTTTCTCTACCAACAATTGCCTTTCCTTTGGTGAGAAGTGCGTTGGAATTTTGTCGGCTGCTAAATAATTTGCAATATCTGCATACCATGGAGTTTGAGCAACAATAGAAAATAGATGCTTATCGGGAAAGCTATCATCAATTACCTCAGGGGTGTTAGGTGTAGTTGTTTGAAGTCTTGAAAAGAAATCAGCCACCACATTAGCTCAGCCAGGCTTATCAATAACTATGATATCAAATTTTTGCAACAATAGGAGCCATCTTGCTAATCTGCCAGATATGGTAGGTTTATTCATAAGGTACCTTATTGTTGCATGATCTGTATGGACAAATATTTGGTAACCAGTGACATAATGTCGAAACTTGTTCAGGGCATACACAACTAGTATCAATTCTTTCTTTGTGGCAATATAGTTTAATTCAGGGCCTTGAAGGTTTTTGCTAATGAAATATATGGAATACTCAATGGAATTCTCTTTCTATCCTAAAATTGCCCCTATAGCATAATCAGAAGCATCTGTGTGTATATGAAAGAGAAGACTCCACTTCGGTCCTTGAAGAACAGGTGCCTGAGTAAGTAAGTTCTTAAGCTATAGGAAAGATTTGTCACAGGCCTCAGTCTAGTTAAATTTAGAATCCTTAGTCAATAAGGCATATAATGGACTGGCTATTTTGCTGAAATCTTTGATAAATCTTCTATAATATCCAGCATGTCTTAGGAAGCTTCTAACATCCTTTTGTTTTATAGATGTTGGCAAAGTTAGAATAACTTCTATTTTTGTAGGATCAACTTGAATTCCTGCTTGAGAGATATGATGGCCTAAAACAATTCCCTCTTGCATCATCATATTAAAATATTTCTCACTATTCAAAGACAAATTTTCCTCCTGACATCTTTTCAACACTTTTTCCAAATTGGCTAATGCTTCTTCATAAGTAACTCCATAAGTAGTGAAGTCATCCATGTAGATCTCCATAGAATCATGAGAAATGTCAACAAAAATACTAATCACTACCCTTTGAAATGTTGCAGGTGCATTACACAGTCCAAAAGGTAGGACAGAGTAGGAAAAAGTACTGCACGGACTAGTAAAAGTTGTTTTGTCTTGATCCTTAGGGGAAATTATAATTTGATTATACCCAGTATATCCATCCAAAAAGGAGAAATACTTATTACCAGACAATGAGTCTAGCACTTGGTCAACAAATGGCAATAGAAAGTGATCATTTTTAAATGTTGTGTTCAGCTCCCTGTAGTCTACACAAACTCTCCATTTTCCACATTTTTTAGGGACAATCACCAATGGTGATACCCACTGACTGTCTGAAATGGGGTAGATAAAACTAGCATCAAGCAATTTTTGGAGCTCTATTTTAACTATTTCCCTGAGTGTTGGGTTTATCCTTCTTTGAGGCTGTCTAATAGGTAAACAGTCTTCCTTTATGTAGATCCTATGAGTACAGAGTTGAGGATCTATTCCCTTCATATCCCCATAGTCCCATGCAAAAGCTCTAGGTTGATCTTGCAGCATTGTGACTAGGGTAGCTTGTTGAGATTGATGCAGCTTATTATTGATGTTCAGACAGCAGCCTGGAGACACTTCTACTTGCTTGGTAAGATCATTCATGGAGGTTGTTGATAAAGGTGGTGTATGTATTTCATGTGGAAGCAAGTTGTGATGAACTACAAGAGATTCAGGTGGCAGTCTCTCAGAATTCAGTTGCTACAGGAAACACTGTTGAGGACAGTTATCTAGAACAGATGGGCTACTCAGATTAGAGTTGGACTACAAAATGTGTAAAAGTAAGCCATCCTCACTCTGAAGTTGGGAAAATAGATTAGTTTGTAGCCTCATTAGGTGAGCCAATGAATTCACTTCTTTAGTTTCCTCTCCTAAATCTGGCCAAATTGGTTGAGACAAGTCTCGTTGAGGCTAGGCCGGTAGGTATAAAGCCAATTTCTTTCTTGACTGACCATCAGAAATTGTCATGTCTCCTGAACGACATCCTATAAAATCATCAGTTGTAGCTAACCATGGTCTACCTAGGATAATAGGATATCCTCCCAAAGTTGTCTTAGTGGACAATATGGTGAAATCTATTGGGTATTCCCAAGACACAAAGATGACAATGACATCGTCTATCACTCCATCAGGTGTTACTGTGGAACTATCAACAAGCTACAGGACGGTAGGTGTAGACCGAATGTTTAAAATATTCAAATACTCCATAGTATGTTTGGTCATTACATTGATGGCTGCACCAAGGTCTATCAAAACATTCTTTACTATCTAGCCATTGATATTTATTTGTACCACAGGACTCCCAGGGTCAGTATATTTTGGAATGACTACCTTCCCTAACATAATATCTACTAACTGTCCTAGAACATGGATAGTTTGGGGATCCTTTTTCTTTCTTCCTGGTTTCTTTAAACATGCCTCCTTAATGGCTTGAAAAAAGAAAATTTGAATGTGTACATTCTTTAGCTGATCCAAAATATTAAAGGTAGGCTCTTCCATAGACTTTGATGTAGTAATTTGCAATCTCTGAGGAAAAGGTAGTTTGGCCTGATGCTACAGGACAAGTTCTTTAGAGACAGTATCTAATATAGATATATGTTCTATAGGATCAGTAGGTTGTTCAGTGGCATAATCTAGAATCTCTGTAATTATAGGTGGTTGTGGAGCAGGAAGAGTGCTACCAGATCTAAGATGGATATTATGAATATTCAGGGCATAAGCGTGATATTGATTGGCTTCTACAAGATACATAGGCTATTGTGGTTGTTGCTACTTATTATTAGGATTTGGTAATGGTTGAGCAGGCATAGGTGTTTGTTTTGGAGGGCTAGTATTTGCTACAGATGTTGTAGGAGGTGGCATGAGAGCTAGAGGTTGTGGCTGCTGAAGCTGCAGAGAGCCAGGGGATTGGTTCTACCATTGTTGTGGACTTCTCCATCGAGGATTCTACTGCCAGTTACCTAGGGGTGGAGTCCATTGTCCTTGTGGCTGCTGCCAACCTCCTTGAGGAGATTGCCATTGAGGACTCTGATAGTTAGGCCAGTGAGGTTGAGAAGTATTCTAAGGTGGTATTGGGCCATATGTAGGTTGCCATTGGTTATTGTAATTAGAATAAGGATTACCAAAATTCAAAGGGTCTTGAGGCATACCTTGTCTTTGAGCCCATGGTCGCCTTTGTGTAACACAGAATAATTGGTCATCATCACCTTCTACCATCTTAAAGTCAGTAGGTAACTGCTTAGCCTTTAAGTTAGCCACCATCTTACATCTGCAGTCACGTTTCTTCTATCTACAATGTGGACAAAACTCAGCTAAGATTGCTTCGGCTTCCTCATGTTTCTTCTGAGCTTGCATAGTATCCAACTATGTAGCCATATTGTTTATGATATCTTGCTTGAAATCAGACAACAAATTTGTGATCTCCATCCGTGAAACTCCATTAGTAGAAGACTTTTCCACTGTGGCTTGATGACCTCTACCCTTCTTAACAATTGCTCGAGAGTAGTTGAGACATATTTTTTTGATATCATCTCAAGATACTTGGGTTATATCTCCTCCTCCCATCAGGTCCAGGGCATCTATACAGGTAACATTGATTCCTCTTAGAAAAAGTAATTTCTAAGATTCTTCATTGAGAGTATGGTCTAAATTCTTTTTCAGGGAAAACAAAAATCTTGAGATATAGTCTTCCAAGCTTTCATCCTTCTTTTGTTGAATTTTGAATATATCATCACCCTTACTACCACTCTTACAATATTCCTTGTATTTCTCAAGAAATTTTGTTTGCATGGCTACCCAACTATCAACAACACCTCTTCCCAAACTCATAAACCATCTAAGGGCTCCTTTTTTCAAAGTAGCAGGAAACAATTTCATCTTGTAAGCAGTTGAAGTGTAATCATAGCTGCGACAGAGGCTATCAAACTCAAACAAGAAAGTTTTTGGATCCTTTGTAACTAGTCCATAGAACTTGGGAAGTAATGAAGAAGGAATATTTTTAAGGTTATCATTATCTTGTTGAGCAATGATGGGTTATTCAAAAGAAATAGGTCGATTAGGTGGATTATGTGCCATAGTTGCTTGATGGAGTATCAAAGAAAATGGATTTCTTTAGGTTCTTCATCAGCTAGATCAAATGGCAGTTCAATAAGAAGGTTTTCAGAAAATGGATTGATATCTTGATCTCCTCCTTCCTCAAATAGATTATAAATTGGTTCAAAATTGTTATAATGGAATGGAAGGTTAAGGAGGAATCTTCCCAGAGTGTCTCTTCTTCTATGCATGCAATAGAATGAATTTGAAAATTCTTGAATAACAGACTAAACTACTACTAACAATGACTATAATAGGTTCTTAGCTTGACACCATCCCCGACAACGGTGCCAAAAATGGTCACATCCACAAAAGGATATAAAAGTCACAAAAAATCCTAACCTAGGAATTGGACATTCCAACAGGTGACTAATATCTTCTTATGGTCATTCATTTACATTCTCAAACCAGGGAACATATACTTGAAATAGAGTGGCACTGTATGTGCACTAAGAACCAGTTTCAGTCATGATTTACTAGAAATAAATGGGTGAAAGGAATTCTACTTATGCTATATGAATGTAATGCAAAGCCTTCTAAACTAAATCAAAGCAGAAATCATGACAACTATGACTAAGAAACAAACTATGAACTGGCCTTATGCTGTAGGAACAAACACAGGGATGGATTCCCGATGATGCAGGAACAATATAAGACTGAGTTTGCAATGAAAATTTCTAGAATGAAATCTAACTTATGATCAACAGGAAATAAACAACTAACTAACTACATATACTTACTAAGTGGGCCCCCTTAGCAAGCATCAACTAGTTATACAAGAATTGAACTCAGAACTTCATCAGTTTTTATTCACAAGCTTAGAATGATATACATTGTTTTGCTCATATGAAAACTAACAAAAAACACTATCTCTTATCATAATACTAACTTTTACATACTCTGCTTGCTCACTCGAGTAGGAGGAACACTTATTTAAACCAAAAAATCAACTAACTTAACAAAGAAAGACGTGGACATAAATGTATCATGAAACCGAGGAACAGACTTCTAATAAATGAAATCATATCTGTTCAACACAATCCAAAGATAATTTAGCATTCCACTCTTCCCAGATTAATGATCATTTAGATTTCTTCTCAATGACCCGGTCAGAGAGTCTTTACTGGAACAACTTCCTCAATGTCGTGCAAGAAATGGACTTTACTACAGGGCTGAGATTTGTTGTGCTTTGACTTGTTCATGCTCCCTTCAACAACCTATGATGCACAAGGCAACAAAGGTGAAAGAAAGCACGTGTGGCAAACAACATGATACATTCATTAATCACATATTAAATCTATTTCATTATTCAAAAACCACATGCATTATACCAGCCATTTGGGAGGTCAAATAGGGTAATTAATAAGACACATAGAGATGTTAAGCTACAGGAATATAGGAATGTATTGCTACAGGATACTACCAAATTTTAGATAAAAAGTCTTTAATCAAAGAGTTAAAACATCCATTAGCAATAAGAGTAAGGATATTAAAAATACATCATAATACTCAAATTATGAGCATATTTTGAGCTCATCACATGATATGATATGATGATTCTTTTATGATTATGCAGTGGATGATAAATGTATGGTTTATGAGATGCCTAGAATAACTAATCTATATTATGCAATGCATGTGAGATGATCAATGTTTCTATATGATATGATATGATATGCATATGGTTTTTGGATGTAGGATGGATGCATTCATGATGATTTATGATTAACTCTCATGGTACCGTGTTACCGAGAAAAGAAAGAGATAGAAGAAAACAAGAGATTCCAACAAGACATGAGATGATGGCGATGATGATGATGATTACTTATCGAGGAGTTGGGATTTTCAAAGGGCTAATTACCTTATGTTTAATAACACACATAGGTATGATGCATCAAGGTGTTCAGAAACAAGATGGCGTTGTACCTAGTGTGATGGAATTTGACTTGAAAAACAGATAGGAGTATTGTTGTTCAAACTTGACATACGAAAACCTTGCTAGGATGCACCTAACAAAGCAAGTATTCACCAAGTTATATTACAAAAATGTCCAACAAGCACAATAGACAAAAGATAATGATCGATTCCCTATTCCTTTCTCTCTAAATCTTTTTTATTAGACATCATCAAGAGGTCATCAAAATGAGCGCAATAAGATAAATCAAAAAGAAAAGATCAAGAACACAAACAAGTCAATGTTCTTCATACCTCTAGCCAAGGGGATGTGTTTTGATTAGGATAAGTATCCAAAGTGATATCCAAAATGATTCCCATTGTTAGAACGATATATCCTCTAGGACATGCATTGTATAGGATCATGATGGGTTGATAAGTTTATTGATAGGCTTTTGATATAAAGTTGATTGACATGTTTGAAAATGATCAAGAGTTTGATTTTGCATTTAAAGGTTTGTTTTTTCAATTTTGATTTTACGTTTGAAGTTTTCTTTTGATGCTTGTTCTACTTGTTTCTATTTGTATTGCCAAAGGATGAAGGTGACAATTGTTTTATTATGGATGATTGATTATTGCGGGTGATTGTGAAACAAGATGGATGGATTTTTCAAATATTTGGATGTTTTTGATGCTTTTTGAAATGTTTTGAGGCTGTTTTTGGTATTTTTTGGGTTATTTGAATGTTTTTGGATTTATGAGACTTTATGAATGTTTTTAGATTTTGTGTCTTGGGGGTTGATCAAAGATTATCCTTGCCTATGTTTAAGCTTAGAGATGACATAGTTCGAATCTAGTGTTTTTGATGCTTTTTTGACTTTTTGAGTGTTTTTGGATTTTTGATTTTCTGATGTTTTTGGATTTTTGTATGATTTTGATGATTTGGATATGGATGATGATATTAGTTCTCTATTTTGGGATTTTGTTGAAAAACAAGCTAAGGTTGATTGATCAGATTGATGGATTGATGATGATAGCATTGTTGAGGATACACAACAATGCAAGGATAGTGTTAAGCAACACAAGGATTATGATGGATATCCTAAGATGATGAGTGATTGATTAGATTTGATTGATCATGATTTTGAAGCTTGATCTGGAACAAAATTATTTTTAATGATTTGATGTGACGTTGAAGCACATGTTAGATACAACTGATATTGATTGTTTGGATTGATGTTTGATGAAAGATGAAGATTGATAAGGAATTTCTTCTCGCCAAAATATGCCATGGGCTAGTGATTTGGATTTTTTTTACTGACAAGTGGTTTGACACATTTGATATCACATTTGACAATGTTTAGATCACCACATAAGTTGGAGGATATATGTCAAGATTTATTCCCAAAGCAAGATGTAAATATCTTCCCCCAGTGTCTAGCGATGCATGGAATGCCATGGGTGGATGCTTGGATGGGTGTATGGATGGAGGGATATGGATTATCTTGCGATAAGATAAGGTGTTCGGGTAAAGAATGCTCATTTGGATAATGCTTCATGGTTAAGATAATGTTGTATAGGATAGGATCAATGAAAATGACCCATGTCAAGATGTCTAACATAAGCAAGTGTGAAGTGTGCACCAAAATTTCATCAAGGTCAAGATAATTTGGACTATGGATGCAAATGGATGAAAATGGATTGGACAAATGGTTTATGAATGAATGGATTTATTATGGATGGGATTAGATGCCTCCGCCTGAACTGGCAGATGTAGATGTTCAATTCTACACATGATGCCTGTTTACAAGGTTTTCATCATGGTACCTACCCAAAATGCCACCGAAGTGGTTTTCACTAGAGGACTTTTTTTTTCTTTACTCTTTTCAATCATTTTTCTATTTTTTTTGGATTTTTATAATTTTTGATATATATATTTTTTTGTATTTTTCTAAAATATTTTAAGCTCATGTTGAATCACCTTGTGGTGTTGATGTAGACACTTCTATCATAATGTACCATCAATATCCTGCTTGAAGAAGTTGCTTTGCTAAGATACGTGCACTTGAATGCAACTTTTGAGATTCCTGAGCTACTTTGTTATACCAGAGTTAACTTTTTCTTTATGTGCACATTGCGATAGAGTTCCTTTTGAATCCTTATGATGAAGGGTTGCTTCCAATACATGGTCAATGTGAGAATTAGATATCATGTGTGGAGGCGTGGATGAAGTATTTTTAGGAATAAAAGATGGATTGGTTGATAGTTTGGAACCTTTGACACTCCAAACTTGGGAAGATGAGCAATAATGGGTGGATACAAAAGTGTGCATGGAATTAGGACCAATTGCTTGATACACTTTGTACATCACTTTAGAAGCCTTATTTTTCCTTTATCGACATCTTTGATGGATACTTTTCCCTTTTTTATTTAGCCCCGTAGTTTCTTTGACTAATGGAGTTTGATAGGGATAATTTATTTCTTTGTATTCTTTGGTATCCACTTGTATTTGATTTGTCCATTGTGCTCCTTGGCTTCTTTTTCTTTGATAATGTTCCTTGTGCTTTGATTCAAATCTTTCTTTTAATGTTGGTCCCAATTTATGGATGGCATGATGGGTGGATGAAGATTCATGACATGGTTGGTTGTAGTATCGACATTGGTTTCATCATAAGGACTCTTCATGCTCCCTATGTTGATGTTTTCTTGAGACATAGTTTCCCCCAGTATTGTGGAAGTATTATTTTGATGCTTTGATTCTGCCTATTTTGAGAGCTCTTGTTTAGAATGCATTCTCTGATAAATGACCACCATAGATGATGTTATTGGAATTTTCTGCTCTGATGACTCTGAAATATATTATTCTATCTAACATGTTTTCTTGAGTGGATAATGCTGGATATCTTCATACATGATGTCCTCAGTCTGAATTTGGGATATATCTGATCCTAATGTTGGAAACTCAGTTTCACTATAGGAATCAATAACCTGTTCTTTTTGTGAAATAATGTTAGGAGTAAAAGAATCTTGTTCTAAATGAAGATCATCTATGTGTCCATCCAAAGAAAGCATCTCATAGGTAGATGGAGGAGTATGTACTATATGGATATGATCATTATCTGCGACATCATGTATAGATAGGAGAGTATCCATTAAATCACTATAGTATCTTGGAGACACAAATTCTTGATCTTGAATAATTTCATAATTGCTTTCAACATGCTTTGGATCAAGTTCTTGACATGGGTCAGTTTCAAAGGATGGATTGCTTATAAAATGTTCTTGGATGTCGTCATTAGGCATAGGAATTGGCTCAATATCCTCTTCATTTTTTAGTAGACTTGGATCAAATGTTGAGTTGAAGATTCCTTCAATATCTACAACCATGAGGTCGAAGGATGTCAATATGTCTTAGAAAGGACCATTGCTAGACTTTGGTGAAATATGTTGATCATGCTTTGGAATGAATTCTTGAGATATTCCCTCTAACTCATTAGGTGATGTAGAGACATTTTCAACATGATCATTGGTTGAATCCTAATCATTGTCCCCAATAGTTATCATTTTTTGTGCTTGTTCTTGTTGGACAACTTGGGTAGCTTGTGCAGCTTGGGAGGCTAGGGTAGCCTGAGTAGCTTGTTGAGTAGCTTGGTACTACTAGAGTGTTTTTTGGAAGGCTTGTTAAGCTTTTAGCACATTACTATATTGGCTTGCTATATTTGGTTTAGGTGGTAGTGGTGGTGGATTCAGAATTGTGTTGGATGCAGTGACAAGTGGTTGAGATATGCTTGGAGCAATCATGGTAGTGAGGGGTTGAGATGTGATAGGTCTGGGGGTCTGAGTGTGGTGGTTGGAATGATTGAAGTGATAGTGATGGTTGGAATGACGAGGTGATAGGTCCTTGGGAGACTGTGTTTTGATTTTTTGGGTTGGACGTTGTTGTTTTATTGGATACCATCTATTGTTGTGATATCAATGGTATATTTAGAGGATTTGATGGAATGATTTGATTGGTGTTTGATGGATTTCCTTGGATCAATTGATTTTGGACAATGTTCTGATTTGGGATGATGTTTAGATTTGGCATGATAGGTTGAAATTGAACATTGTTGATGTTGGGAATCACATTGCCTTGATTTAGGTAACTTTGATTTTGCATGGTGTTACATTGACTTGGATTAATACACGAAGTCGTTACTATCTTTTTTGGACTTTGAAAAATATGCGTATGATTTGCAAACATGTCCATCCCAAAGTTTACCAAGTTTGGATTCAAAATGTTCATGTTTTTAAAGTTGTACTTCATACATTCATATTTGGCATGTTGGGATTTGATGGGATGACGTTGTTCATTTGAAGGCTCATGCATTGATTGTTTGGTTGATAGACTTGTAGGTTTGGACTTGGATTTAAATCTACCATTGGGAAAAGTGTTCCAAAATTTAGATTGGGAATACTCACATTTTTTGTGCCATTGAGGTTTGTAGTAGATAATGATCCTATGTATGGATTGTATAAATGTGAGTTTCGATAATAAATCAGCATTCTAAGGCTTTGATAATTTGGTTGATTTGGACTGTTCATGATGTATGGACCAAGTTTATATTCCATGTCCTTCTTTTGTTTTGACCTTGTTGCAAAAGTGACCTCTAAGGTGTTGAGGACCAATGATGAGATGAATGATGAAAGGGGTGAATGATATGGGTGTTGAACATTTAGGAACTTTGGATCAATGCTAGACTTAAGGTTTGATTTTGATTGGTTTGATTGGATAATGAACTTGTAAACCCTAAGATGTTAGATGCTATCTTAGGATGAACTTGTTCAAAGAAATGATAATTTAACTAGAGGTATGTGAAATGATGCATTCCCATACTCCTAAGTAAACAAGGTGATTTTGATTTTGATGATTTACCCAAGTCTAAATGATGTTTTCAAAGCTATAAAGTTGTTTGGTGGGATGGATGAAGTGTTTTATTTTGATCCTAAAGGAACCTATGAAGGACTTGTTTACTAGACCAAGATATTGAAGAACATGTTTTTCTCTAAGAGTAGTTCAAAACCAAAAGGCCAATGTTTGCATACAAAACCATAAGACAAAAGATAACAAGCACTCGTGTGGGGTTCAATTGATTTAAGCTTTGCTTAATGGATTCTTTTTATCACAAACACTTCTTGATTAGTTTTTGGACTAGATGTCTAATGTCTTAAGTTCCTCTCATTCCACAAGGTGTGTTACGTGGAACTTTGATGAATTCAAGGAAAAAGTTACCTATTTGTTGACTTTAGCAAGAAAATTGAGATGTAAATCAAGTGTTTAGAAACCTCTAAAGATAAAATCCCAAGGGAAAAAAATAACACATGGATTTGGTCAATTGTATTTTCTTCCTAAAGGGTTTGAAGTTTTGATGTTCATGTTGAATGTTGGTTTTCCAATGTTTTCGATCAAGCAATGTGTTTTGTTACCAAGAACAAGTACAACCCTATGGCTATGAAGGACTTTATTTGTTGAGTCCCCACTTGGACAAGTCCAACTATGCTTATTTTTAGCAAATGGTTAGATGCTTGACCCCACTAGCTCCCCTCCATGACACTCACTTATATGGGGCATCCAAGCATCAACACCCATGAAACTCCCATGGCATACTTTCCATTTCTACTAATAGATAGGGATTTTGACCTTTCTAAAACAAATAGATAGGGATTTTGACCTTTCTAAAGTGTGGGGTGGCTTCAGAATGACCGTTCTTGCACCAACAAATAGATAGGTATTTTGACCTTTCTAAAACAAGGGTTTTAATTTAGGTTTTTTGTTCGTAGGAGTTGACCCAACATGGCGAGAGACCATTGCTTCCCTTCTCATTGGAGTCAACCACATGATACTGGCATTTATTCCAATACCCACATTTATATCCCATCTGGAAATACTCTTGGCTTTAGAGTGTTATCGATTGAGTCGTTCCCTTGGGTGAGTACTTTTTCCCCAAGGTAGGCCCTCTAAGATAAAAAAAAATTGAGTGAACATATTCATAGTTTGATCAACCTTTGTTTATAAATAAAGGGAGAACACATGCAATAGGTTCCACTCACACTCACAAAGTTTGTTGTTCAATTTTAAACCCAAATTGAAGTGTATGGGAAATTACTTACGCAACTCAATGTCACCAAAATCCTTTTGATTCTCAAGATCGTTGTGAGGCGCAAGAGAAGCGCATACATCTTTTGATTATATTACTTTATGTAAGTAATTATAAAACAATGATAACACTTGTTCATTTTAAGTCCACAAAGCAAAACTGAGTTCTTTTTAGTGCACCAAAAGAAGTGTGAGATTTGATTGTTCAATTGTTAACCTTAAACAAAATCTAGTAAATTTTCCTAAGGTTCCTTTTAATCCCTTTGTCTTGTTCTTTTTAAAGCCCAAATTGAAATATATTGAGTCCTACAAGTTTGAAGAGATAAAATCCTTAAACTTGGAATTATAATTGCTTCCAAGAGTGTCTAAAGACACTTGATACAATAGAGAAATTATGTCATAAGAAGATTTTATTTTGTTTCCTCCTCCCCTTTTTGATTTCCTAATATGAAAAAGTGCTCAAAATGTTAGATGAGATCAAGAAACAAAAGGATATAGGGGTTAGATGAATCATTAAGCATGAAAACCCTAAAACTTAGAACAAGTTATAATGTGATTTGAAATTAGATGTAAATTTGAAAATTTTAACTCATTAAAAGTTAAGAAACACCTACACCATTGGATATATCATGAAATTCTACCCCATTTAAAAAAAAAAAGCTTCAAAAAAGACCTTTGTATGACCAAGATATGGTCATTTTAAAAATGACTCTAAAAGCGCTAAAACAGTCCTCATATACACTAAAACAGTCCTCAAAAGCACTAAAACAGTCCTCGGATGCGCTAAAACAGTGCCCAAAGCTCCAAAATAGTGCTCAAATGCACTAAAAAAGTCCTCATAAGTGCTAAAACAATCCTCAAAAGCTAAAAACAGTGCTCAAAGCCCCAAAACAGTGCTTAGATGCACTAAAATAGTCCTCATAAGCACTAAAACAATCCTCAAAAGTGCTAAAACAGTGCCCAAAGCACCAAAACAATGCTCAGATGCACTGTAATAGAGTCTGTATGTGATGGAAAATCTTCTAGATGCACTGTAACAGAGACTAAGGAACATAACTATTGAAAAACAACAAAATTTATCAAAAAAAGTGTTAGATTTGTGATTCAAGCCCTCCTTCTAGTGCTAAATGTATGAACCAAGATCCTAATAACTGCAAAACACAACAAACAAACACATTAGAAGATTGAAATACAAGTTAGAATCTAAGTTCCCCATGAAATCCATTTACAAAGCTTAAATTAGGAAAAGAGATGAAGAACACAATAAGAAAACAATAAAAGAGGGATTGAATCCTAATTAAACAAGCAAACTCTTGATCCCATGGGGAAATTGGTGCCAATTTGATGTGGAAATTCTTCCTTTCCCAACTCCTTTGCAAGCTTTGATGATGAATTGTGATGGTGGTCTACTTTGTTGAAGATTCAAGTGTGCTCCATGATGAAAAACCTGCATAACCTAGCTATGGCTTGATGAAATGGATGCAAATTACTATGCTTGAGTATGGATTTGAGTATAATAACTTTGCTCAAATTATGGATGATCAAATGAGGAATGAAGCCTCTTATTTATAGAATGTCAAGTTGAGGAGATGTCCAAAATGGAGCAATGTGGGACTAAGAATCAACCAATGGCAAGATACCAATTGTCAACATGTGAATGGATGAAGGATGTGCAAGTTTGAAATTTGAATTTGATGAAATGACATGTTTAGGGGGGATGTAAGATGAGTTAAATTCCAAGTGGGAGACATGTAAGAGACAATGTAAGAGCTTTAAATGCTTTGCTGGATGGACAAGTCATTTTGGGGGGAGATTTCAAATTTGGAGGAATATTCCCTTTTTGATGCCATTTTGAAAGTAAATGGAGAATTATTAAATCAACTAAATGATTTAATTGTGCAAGTTGCAAAATCTAGAGGATTAGAGTGATTGGGATTAAATTAATCAATATTTGATTAATTTAATCAGAGATTAGGTGATTTTGACTTTTGGATTAATTTAAATAAAAGAGAGAGGAATAATGATTTAGATTTAATTAAATAAATATTTTGATTTATTTAACTAAAGAGGGATGATGTTGGATTAAATTAAATAAAGATTTATTTAATTTAATAGAATTATTTTAGAGATTTACTTAAATAAAATGGATTATTTAATTAAAAGGGGATTACATAATTAATTAAATAAAATTGATTTATTTAATTAATAGGATATGATGACTTAATTAGCTAAATGATTATTTATTTAATTAAGGGACAAATAGTGATGATAAGATGAAGAGGTAATTCAGTACGAAATGATGTTAGTTAATCAGGATCAAGTGCACGAGATCAATTAGTATATTTTATGTGTCTATACATATACTAGTTGGTATGCACTCACAAACATAAAGGTGGCTATGGGGAAAGTTGTGCTACTCAATGGGCTTCCTGCTCAACCATATTAAAGTTATACCTCTTGATAACTTTAACAAGGTGCCACAAAGGAAAATTTTGGTTCGTGCTTCATGAGATAAGAAAAGCTTTGTATGCTTAGAACCCATGAACAAAGAGAAAGGTGCCATAGGCATGCAAATTGCATTATATAAGGTGAAAAAAATGTAAAAGATGTTCAAAGGAGTCTTGTTAAGTCCATGCAAGGTCTATCATTTAGGGAAAATTGTGACTAATGTCTCCAAAAGAGGACCAATCAAAGAATAGTATATTCATAACTTAGGGGGATGTAGTGCATCACATCAGGCCACTAAGAGGAATGTAATATGCTAAGATAGATCACACTTATGAAGGAAATCACACCCAATGTCATCCACAAAGTGACGAACTCATCGTATGAAGTGACAAGGCTACACTAAAAACCAAAAATGAACATGGAATTATGAAAATGTATGCCCCCCAGTTTAAAGGAATTGCTACACACCTTTCTATGATCAATTTCTTTAAATATTAGGAAAGGAAAAAAATGCAAAAAGAAAACAAGACATGAGATCCAACTCAAAAAGCCCCTATTCCAAGTCATATGTTTCCAAGTAAGGTTGTGTCATGTAAATGAAAAAGAGAAAAAAAGGGTTGCCCCTAGAAAGGAACACACTAAACACATAAGGGTTCTATGGATTTTGGGTCAATATGTTCGTCGCTACAATATTTTTATGAAAGAGCTCAGAACTGTCATCATTCCCCAAAGTACATAGAACTGGAAGAATGACACAAAGAGAGCAAAAACAAAAGAAAAATAAAGTCCATTTTGGGTCAATATGGAAGAGACATTGTGGTCTCAATGCTTTGCATCATCCCCAAAAGGAGAACACAAGCAAAAATAAAATGAAAAAGGAAAAAGGAAAGGAAAAGCTTTTGGGTCAACATGAAGGAGACATTTTGGTCTCAATGCTTTGTGTCACCCCCAAAAGGAAAAATAAAAAAATAAAAAGATAAAAAGACAAAGTAAAATGGGACCGATTGGATCAAAATGGAAGAGACATAGGGTTTCTCAAAGCTTTGCATCATCCCCAAGAGGAGAACAAAAAACAAAAGGGAAAAAGGACATTTTGGATCAACATGGAAGAGACATAGGGTGTCTCAATGCTTTGTGTCATCCCCAAAAGGAAAACACAAAAAAAAAAGCAAAAAGGACCTTTTGGGTAAACGTGGAAGAGACATAGGGTTTTTGAATGCTTTGTGTCATACCCAAAAGGAGAATACAAAACAAAAAGGAAACAGGAAATGCACGACATATAAAGGAATAGAGGTACGAATAGAAGTGTACAAAGAGAGAGAACATCAAATGCATGGTACGAGGGAACACAATATGCACCAAAGAAAAAGGAAAACAAATATAAAAGGATAGTAAAGAAAATGCAAGTCAGCCATTAATGGAGTTATTGGCTTCTCAATCTTAAGTAGTATTAGTGGAAGGTAAATAACGTAGTTAAGGGACAAGAATAGATGCATTACTAGGATAAGGCTAACAGCTTCTTACCCCCTACCATATGTGAGGAAAGAATGAGCCAAGAAAGGTGATGGGAGGGATCATGCAATAGTGAGAATGAAAAATTATACAACTATGGCATGATAGAAGGATTTTATTTTAAGGGATGATGGGAAAGTTGTCAGTATCAGTGAAGTGATACTTGTTCAATATGTCATTCAATGTCCGACATTCTTCAGTTTGATGTCCAAGAACATGATGATATTTTCAATATGGTATGTTAGAATCTTTAGGAAGGATGACCAACCTATTCATAGGTGGTAAGAGTATAAGGCCTTTGTTTAAAAGCAGTTGAAGTATCCTTTCACATTGAGGTGGAGGATGAGTAGTAAACTTGAGTTTTTTCAATTTGTAAGGTTGTTTTTGTTTGCTAGATTTTCCTTTCTCATGAATGGAAGGAGGAGGAGGACCCATGGGGATCCTAGCATCCTTGTCATCAGAATCAGGTAGTGGTTGTTCATGAGGAAGGAGAATGTCCAAGTCAAGAGGAGAATCAAAGATCATTGTACTATCATCTCGAAGTCTCCAATATTCAAAAGGAGGTTTATCAATATGAGGAAGATCTTGATATCCTAGTCCTGTTGTGTTTTATTCTATTGGTTTTTGTTCAAGAATTTGGTGAATGTTATGCTCATGTGTTGTTTCACAACCTTGTTTTCTTAGGATAGTAAAGCCTTTTCCATCTGTTTCTTCAAGGATAATAGGAGTGTTTGTGACTTTGTGATCATAAAATGGTTGAGGATGTGTTTGTTGAGAGGTTATAGGACCACTTGATGGAGGGATCTTAGGTCCCACTTGAGTTTTGGAATGTAGGTATCCAAAGTGATTAGGAGGTGCAATAGTAGGAATATTTGGTGGGTTCATGGATGGGTAAAAGGTTGCATTGGCTTCAAGGTTATCAATACTTTCGTTTAAGAACTTGTTCATGCTATCATAGTCTTCTCCAATGATGTCTACATCATGAGGATGACAATCATGAGGAGTTTAAGGAGCATGAGGAAGCTCAAGGTCATTAGGGTCACAACCAAAGGCACAATTGGACATGTCTATCAAGGATTTTAATGAATTCCAAAGCTTATTAAAAGAAAATACCATGATGACAATGAAAGCAAGTAAACTAAGATACAAGAAATAGTAGAAAATAGAGATTCTGGAAAGAAAATAAAAAAGAAACTACAAAAAATTGTAATGCAAGAAATACCCAAAAAGTGCCTCAAAATGCAGTATGAAATGTGTAGGTGGACCGATTTGTCCAGGGTGGCGAATGAGTCCAAGTATGTTTTTTTTGTGTTTTTCAAACAATTTAATGTGATTTTAATGCTTTTTAGATGCCAATGAAGGATGTAGATGCAATTTTTTAGTTTTTTCAATGATATGTTATGCAAAAATCAAGTCTAAATGAGTCCTTCACTAATGCACTTTTAAGAAACCCTAGGATGCAAATGCAATTAAGTCCAAGATGAAAATACAAATGCAAATCAGAATTCAATATGATGTTTATTATGCAGGCTCACCAAAATGAACCATAGATTTTTAGGTGTGAGGCTTATAGGCTACTCTTACACTCTTAGGATGTTTCACCTAAAAGGAGAGAGATAAACCTCATGAAAAATAAATGTGGTTCACTGAAATTAATGTCTATCATGTTATTAAGGCTAAATGAGATGATATAAATGCAACTAAGCTAAGTAATTTACTAATTATGAATGCAAAACCTAAGAAAGATGTAATGTTTGAAAACACAATGTGATATGCAAATATTAACAAATGCAAAACAAAAAAGAAGGTTGAATCAGAGTGCACCTGGGTAGAGAATGAAGAATTTGGATTTTTTTGAATGCTAATAGAGATCACTGAAAATTACTAGTGGGACTCATTCGCCATTGATGGCAAATCAGTCCTGCTTTTGATGGAAACTTCTTAAAATAGGTTTTTGAGTGTCTGGATTTGAAATCTAACAAAATCTAACTTTCCAGCCTTAAGGTGGGACTCATTCACCACTGATGGAGAATCAGTCCTCTCCCAAAATTCTATGAAATTAGGGACCAATTATCTAGCACCAGATGTGAGGTTGTTTGCTAGTCAGGTTGACGAAGTCAAATATGTAGAAAACAAACTATATGTTGTCTCTAAGCTTGAAATAGGTTGTAGTTGACTTGAAACACTTTTTTGACTTGTTGACCACCATTCAATGCCTAATTGCTTGATAAATCTACATGCACAAGTCTTGTTGAATAAATATGAAGATATGTCAATGGTTGCTCCAAGATACTTGATTAATGCTTGATTTAATGATGCAAAGTGCTTGAATGATTGAATGAATGAGTGAACTAGTGAACTTGATGAATGGGGGTTAAAATGGATGTAAAAACACTTATTTATAAACACTTGTGCCTTAGTAACCTGAAGATACCTCATCACAGGTTGACATAAAGTGATTTTAAATAAAAACCCAAAAGAAATTTTGAAATATTTTGAATTTTGAGCAAAGGACTCATTTTCCACCCATGGTGAATGGGTCCCACCTTGAACTTGAAAGTGGGTGTCGAGAATTATCTTGCATTTAATGTTGTTTGTTGGGTTTACATTCAGAACCAAACTTAATTAAGCCTTATAAGGGCATAAAAGGGTGAAATAAAGCACAAGAAAGGTGTAAATAGTTAAATTAAGCCTAGAAAAGCATAAATCTTATTACAAGACTTTACACCACTTCAAAATAAGACTTAGTAAATGATGGAAAGGTGATTTTTAGGTGAATTGTAATGAAGAGTCTAGAAAAGTGTAGAAATGTGTTAAAACACTTCTCAACACCTTCAATAGATGCCAAATTTGAATTTTAAGGACCTAATGTGAATGCACAAGGGTATGTGTAGAATCATCATGGAAAAAATAGGCCCTTAAGTGGTGAAAATTTTAGAAAAATTAGAGATAGGTAAATTCACATAAAAAATTGAATAAGTTATCTATATTATTTCAAAAGTATGTAAAAATAAAATTTGTAGAAAATTGAATGTAGTTTCTAAACTACTAGGTTTATTTTAAAAAATCTATTTGGTGAAAGTTTGAAATTTCAATGTAGTAGTAATTAAATTTGGGGAAAAAAATAAGAAGTAGGTGTCTGTCTGACCACCCTAACCATAATAAAATGATTATATTTTTTTTTATAATATTTTAGATATAAGTAGAGGACTCATGTCCCGATGTGATGCATATTTTTTTGTAATTTTTTTTCAAGTAAATAATTAGTTATAAATTTTTTATTACAAATTTTAAAAAATATAAAAAACTTGTATGTGGGTATGTGCAGGATCATCATGGAAAAAACGGGCCCTTAAGTGGTAAAAATTCAGAAAAATTAGAGTTAGGCAACTTCACATAAATTTGAATAAGTTATCTATATTATTTCAAAAATATGTAAGAATAGAATTTGTAACAAATTGAATTTAGTTTCTAAACTACTAGGTTTATTTTTAAAAAAATCTTTGGTGAAAATTTGAAATTTCAATGTAGTAGTACTTAAATTTCAGGGAAAAATAAGAATTTGGTGTCTTCCTGACAACCCTAACAATAATAAAATGATAATATTTTTTTATAAGATTTTAGATATAAGTAGAGGAATCATGTCTCGATGTGATGCATATTTTTTGTAATTGTTTTCCAAGTAAATAATTAATTATGATTTTTTTATTACAACTTTTAAAAAATATAAAAACTTGTATGTTTGACCACATTAACTTGGTCAAGACTTCATGATTTTTTTTTTAATCCTATAGTATGCAAAGCATAGAATGTGACGCATGTTTTGGATTCAAAAAATGTGATACCATTTAAAATCTATAGATGTTTTTCAATCAACCTATCAATCATGACTTTAGTCATAATTCAAATATAAAATGAATAATATTTATTTATTAAATTCAAAGTAAAGCATAATTTATATTGGTGGAAAATTGACAATCTCCTTTAAAACCCTTTTCATTTAATCAATTTTGGGTATAAAAAAAGTCATCAGTCGCATACCCTACACATACCCATCATATCACCACTTTTTGGCCCATCATGATCCTGCACATACCCATGTCTAACCACCTTAACTTGGTGAAAACTCCATGAAATTCAAATTTTTTTTAATCCTATATTATAGAAAGCATAGAATGTGATGCATATTTTGGATTCAAAAAATGTGATGCTATTTGAAATCTATAGATGTTTCTCAATCAGCCTATCAATCAGGACTTTAGTCATAATTCAAATAGAAAATGAATAATAATTATTTATTAAATTCAAAGTAAAGCATAATTTATATTGGTGGAAAACTGAGAATCTCCTTTAAAAACCCTTTTCATTTCATCAATTTTGGGTTAAAAAAAGTTGTCAACCACATACCCATCATATCACCACTTTTTGGTCCATCATAATCCTACACATACCCATAAGCCACATTACAACATTAAATCAAAGGAAAATGGACCAAGCATTGTGAAGAAAGACCTAAAAGACCATGAAAATGTCAAAGGGCCATTTTTCTACGGCACACCTTGCCAAGTCCTTAACAAGACAAGACAATGTAAATGTCCTTCGCCAAATTTTTGAACGAATATGTAAATACAACATGCAAGTCAATCCAAAAAAGTGTTTCTTTGGAGTAGATAGTGGCAAAATCTTAGGGTTTATTATATCTCACAGAGGCATTGAGGTGGACACAAAGAAAATTGATGCTATTATAAACATGCCACCTCCTAGGAACATTTCTCAATTATGCACATTACAAGGATGAATTCAAGTCATCCATCATTTTGTCGCCTCTTTAGCCGATCAAATGTTACCTTTTACACACCTCCTCAAGAAGGATGTTCGTTTTGATTGGAATGAGGATTGTAAATAGGACTTTGATATTTTGAAGGAATACCTTGCAACTCCACCTGTTTTGCAGCCTTCTATGCCAAACAAACCATTCATCCTTTACATAGCCGCATCCAACCATGCTCTTGTAGCATTATTTCCTCAACTAGATGACAATGGAAAAGAACACCCTATTTATTACATTCTTCAAACTTTAATTGATTATGAAACATGAGATACACCAATCAAAAAAAATGTTTAGCTCTTGTCTTCACTACTATTAAATTGTGACATTATTTACTAAATGTTGAAATACAAGTTATGAAAATATTTAATCCTCTCAAGCATATTTTTCGCAAAACAGACTTATTAGGACATTTAGCTAAATGGGTTATGTTGTTGAATGAGTTTTACCTTAAGTTTTTTTTTACAAAACTTAGCCATTAAAGGTCAAGCCTTGACCGACCAGTTAGTTGATGCTCCTTCTCCTTTAGTGTTACCTAGCAATGACTCTTTTTTCAATGATAGTGTGCTTACACCAAATGTTTCTACATGGGAATTATACTTTGATGGATCCAAGTGTAGAACAGGCTCTAGTGTTGCATAATCTTAGTTCTGCCCGAAGGAAAACCTATTCCCCTGTCGTATTGACTCAATTTCCTATGTAAAAATAACAAAGTTGAATATGAGGCATGAATTGCTAGGTTGTGTGTTGCTTTAATCATGGGTGCCAAAAATATTAATATAAGATCTTTGGTGACTCACAAATTTTAGTAATTAAAAAAATCAATAGAAAATATCAAGGCAATCATAAAAAATTATCAAAGTACAAAGATCTTATCATGCATTTATTAGAGAAGTTTCAGACATTTATCATTGATAACATCCCTTGAAAAGATAATCGGCTTGTGGATGCAATGGCAAGTGTTTCCTCTCTTATTTCTCCTCAAGATCCCTCAAAATATTTCACATTCACAATTCACCCTAGATTATGAAACCTTCAATTGATGACAAGACCAAAGAGGTTTTAACAATAGATGAGGAAAACTTGAGTGAATTGTATGATGCCATATTCAGCTATTTGAAAAGTGGTACCTTTCTTGAGATGAAAACCAAAAACCTCTATGCTTGTTTATGAAATCTTTCATCCAAATATGTCATCCTTGCAGATGTGCTATATTGAAGGTCATTCAATAGTATCTTACTGCAATGTTTGAACAAATCCAAGATACCTCTCCCATTTTACCAAACCCATGAAGGTGCTTGTGATGGAAATTTTGGACGGGAAACATTAGTTCAAAAACTTATCCATATGGGATATTATTGGTGCCACATGGACGTGATTGCTTTAATTATGTTTGAAAATTTCATAAGTGTCAAGAACATAGCAATTTGCATCATGCTTCTACTACTAAAATTCAAACTCAACTTCCAATATGGCCCTTTGCAGTTTGGGGATTGGACACTATAGGAAAAATTTCACCTCCTTCCATCAGGCATACCTTTATTATCATTGCAACTTATTATTTTATAAAATGGGTAGAGGCCCTTCCTCTTCAATCTACAACAGCTAAGGTGATATGTCATTTCATTTTGGAACACATTATTTCTCGCTTTGGACTTCCTTCTACATTAGTTTTTGATAATGGTACACCATTTAAGAATAATGATGTGAAGAAATTTTTAGAACCCTTTAATATCCAACACCATTTTTTGACCTTATTACCCATAATCTAATGGTCAAGTTGAATCAATTAATAAAGTTCTTGAACAAATCTTAAAGAAAATTGTTAATAAAAATAAGAGGGATTGGAACACAGCTACATTATGCACTTGGGGCTTATCATACAATTGTTCAATCTTCCACAGGGACTACACCTTAAATACTTTGGTCTATGGTAGTGAAGCCATCATGCCCTTAGAATTAGAAATCCCTACACTAAGAGTGGCTCTTCAAGGAATTGTTGATGACACGCATTATAAAAAAAATGATTACATCAACTTGAGATGCTCAATGAACAATGTATTAACACTCTTGAAAATCTTCAAGCTTATTACAAAAGGAAACATAATCATTACAACCTTAATGTTATCCCTTGATCGTTAAAAAAGGGTGACTTAGTTTTATCTACTAATTAGTGCAACATCAATGTCAACCCAAATGAAAGCAAAAAATTTAGTTCTAATTGGTTAGGACCTTACATAGCTGACAAAGCTTTTGGGTCTGGTGCATACATGTTAACTGAACTTGATGGAACACCCCTTAAAGAACCTATCATTGCCATGAATTTTCATCAGTATTATGTCTAATCCCTTTGAATAGTGTGAATAATAAAGCAATATTGTTAAAGATATGGGGTCATATCCTATATGCTTTCATATTGCTTCATTCTTGACAAACCAATATTGTGTATGTCTTGCACACTAAAGTGATTATTTAATAATTACTTTAGATTTTGTACTATTCAAATTCATCTTGTGTGTTATGATAAGTTAAATTTAATTTAGCATAACATACTCAATCATCATGTTGTATCTATTTAAAAGAAACTTTAATATTTTTTAATTAGATCACATCAATTCTGTTAAATCATGAAGACATTAATTAAAGTAATCTTGCATAGGTTCTTTAATTAATCACATTTCCATTTAACATTTACAACACATTAATATCACTCATAAAAAATCAAAAACTCATATATATATCCAAATTTTTATGTACATATCATCATAATATACATCACCAAGTTTTGTGAGAACTAGAACCCTTGGGCTCTGGTGCTCATGATCTGGTGGTACCCAAATGTTATGAGATGGTCGTGTGTGATTGTGATCACAATCCACCAAATATGAGTGAAAACTCCAAGCCTTGTACCTATCCAAGAACCACATGATGCTCCTTTGCTATATGATCTCTCTCTTCCAATAGTTGTGATATCTCTGCATGCAGTATCTCCACCTCTGTTGGAGTTTGTGATGACTGTCATGTGGCCTTGGCTCGATGAAGTCATCTCCTCACACTCTCATATGCTGCTTGTATCCTTGCAAATGGTCTCAATGACTCTGGATCCTCCTCCACGATAGGTGGGGGCATGTAATTAGGGCCCTTCTCCTCCTCGTTGATGGATGTAGGTACTATCTCTGCAGCAGCCTGACGGTAGAAATCCTGCAAACTCTCGTCACTCTTGCATGGTAGAAACATTAGACAATTAATAAACATCATCATGATATATATATAAAGATATTAACCACTAAAGTACATGCATAAAATCAAATATCATCACCTATATCACCGATTAGCTGAGCAATCTCAATGTCATCCTATATAGGGGGCATGGTGGGTGTGCTAGCATCTCCTCGACTGTGGGTAGTAGTTCCTACTGCAAATGCTTCTTGTGGCCTTGTCATACGAATGGGAGAGGGATCTCCCCACTCGTGATGATCCTCAGCTTTTGCCTCATCAATCTAACTCAGGGGTGGCTCCTCCTCCTCATCCTCCTCATACTCATCATCATCCTCATCCTCCTCCTCTCCCTCCTAGCCATCATAATCTAAATCAAAATCCTCATTGTACTCATCATCAATGACATTAGTGAAAATATTTGAAACCCCTTAGCATGTCTCCTCGGCCCTATCCTCTCTATCATCTCCCTCATCTAGTAGTGGACTTGTATCTCCCACTGGCTCATCCATCGAGAATATTGGTGTTGGTCGAGTTGAGTCACTATCCACCACTCCTCATGCTCTCTTGTGGCACTGACATTGTCTATATCAGAGACTTGTGGATGGTCGTGATCAGAGCAGTTGGAGTCACTCTCGGCTACATGCTCTAGAGTGAGTCGCATTATATCGCTCAGTCTCTGGGCACTCTGCATTGACCTCCTAAAAGAGGATCGCGCATGGGGTGGCATCTACACCTATCCAAATTGTTGCATGACCCAATCATAATTGAATGTTCATGCTACGTGGTGATGACGGCCAACCCAAAATACATTAATCTACATCCTCCTCAACTATCTAGCATGATCTAGCCACTGCAATGTTAGCTGATAAGGTCTCCAAAGGATCTCATCCTCCTCTAGTCAGTCAAATCATACTCTCCAAAAATGCAAATCACCATACTACCATAGTTGTCGTAGAGGATATCCAAAATCCCAAGGATACCCTACTATTGTCACACATGGATAGCCGACTGGTTTAGTGCATGTAATATGCTCAAGGCACCACACCTATAGAAGCATGCAATGTACCATACTATCCACCTCTCAGAATATAAATTTCCCAAGATCATAATATAGATGTGTCAGGATCTACACCGACCCCAGGCATATACTGTGCGCTGCTCTGCCATCCCTCGAATCAAGTGGACTAGTCGTCCCTCAAGGTGTGTCGCTTGCCCATCAGGGATGAGAACTAGTGTTACAGTGTGAATCATAATCTGTCATACCATTGGTTCCCATGAATATAATAGCATTGAAAAATCAATCTGCCCTCTAATGCATGCATCATGTAATGGACCATCTATACAATATTGTAAATTGGCCCTATGCTCATGGAAGGTGCAGTCTCTGCTAAAATGTACTCATTCTCCTTGAATAGAAACACAAAGAATTTTATGTACATCCTCTAAGGTGATCATAATCACCCTTGTCAGTAAATGAAAAATGCATGTATATACATTTCAACGCTTGCAAAGAGCCATCATCATGGCATTGTGGTATCTCATAGGAGGCATAAGATATGCCAATTAGATGCCCATAGCCTGAAGATGCTCCATCTCCTCTACTGACAATGTTGGAGTTAGATCTCTAAGGAAGCTCAACTGTCTCCCTCCTAATCACTATCGTGATCGAGTGGGTACCTATCAAATTTACACAAATATTCTCTAAAACCCATCTAATATCTTTAATTTTTACATTATTCATCATGCAAGTGTACTAAAGTCCATCTAGTGTGCTTTCCTAAAGGCCCTAGACACTGTAGAACCATTTTGTGACACTTTTCAAAGAAACAAGACACTTCACAAAGAAATGGGACACTTTGCAAAGAAACGGGACACTGCGAAAAAAGGGGACACTTTGCGAAAAAGGGTACACTTTGCAAACTTTTTTTCCAAGATCCTAAATTAACCTAAATATGCAAAAAAATCATTAAATCATTGCAAAATCACTAAGCAAAGGTTGCAGAATTGACTCACCTCATGTTGATGCTTGTCACGTGCCACCTGGTCCTAGAGAATGTTTAATCGTGCAAGTGTGTAACCCCATCTACTTGGAATTTTCCATCTCACTTGCCACTCTCAAGCTACAAGAAGGTGAAATAAAATAGTAAGTGACCAAATACTTCACTTTCACCTCTTTTAACCTATTTTCATTTATTTTCCTTTGATGCATTTAATTAGGGTTTCTCCTATCTTACGAATTAATAAAGTACTTTTTCTTCAAAACAACATACCGAGAGCTAGGGAACTCCATTTTTTACGTTGTTTGATGTGTTGGAATCATAATTCCATAGCTAACATCATAAAATGTCTATCATTATGTTACATGCTTAGAAATGTCCTATGATATGATATTTCTTGTTCAATGTGGCTAGATTGCTACCTTGATTCTACCTCCATAAAGCAAACGGAATCAAGGGGTGCATACATCTATCCTCGAATTTGATTTCTAGAAGTTAAGCAGAAGGATTTTTGGACAACTAATGAATTCGTGTTGTAGGATGTGGTTCCTAATGTTGTGGTCTTGCAAATAGTTGGACATTGGGGGCTTCATTCTCCTATCATCTATTTGGTGACTTTACCAGGTTTCCTACCAGCCTTAGCAGTCATCCTGACATCCACCAATTTTTGAGGGTTGAACAAGGGGCCAGTCTTCATCAAGGAAGGTGGGAGAATACAAGGGATGACTAGAGAAACACTAGTTGAAATATCTTCTGACACCAACTATAGGCCATCATCACACAACAAGGGAGAAAGGTTCAAGGTGAATACCATCGAATATAACTTTGAGAGCTCTAGGGAAAAACACTAGTTAGCCACAGGAGAGGATTGCAGGGATATTAGGCACTAAATAGAGAGAATCATCTTAGCCAAAGAAAGAGTCATAGAAGGGGAAGGGGCCAACAAGTGAGAGAGAGAAACCTCACTAGAGGAGGGAATAGTATATGTCTGGGTGGATCTAGGCCACGGGGAGGATGGCTTCATAGCCAAGGGACTCGTAGCACTAGTGGTAGGAGGAAGGGAAGCCGCAATCTTATTTTTACCTACAAGGGGCTTGAGAAAACCTTTAGGGAAAATATTATAGAGGTGACCAAAAGAAGAAAAATTTTGATAGAAAGGAGCAGATTTTTCATATTCAATGGTTTGGTGCCACTTACCAATTCGAGATTTCAAAATAATCAAGGTCAGGAGGACCTAATTCAACTTGATACTAACATAAAAGCAGGAAAACACCAACCTAGAATAATCTTTGGTGACATAATCCAATGAAATGAAGTTTCCAAAGGATTTGGCCACTCTCACGATGATTTCTTCATCCCAGAACTCCAACGAGAGGCCCAAAAGATGAACCTAGGTAGGAAGAGCAACCACTAAGTGAGTCGATAGATCAAAACCGGGTCACCATTTACATAAGGCCAAGTTTTTCTTATCAAAGAACCAAGTATCCCCAGTGAGAGTCACCACATAGTCCTCATGAAGAATTAAATTAAAATAAAAAATTCCTTTTGAAAGAGTAGAAATAGAGAAAGAGCCTTTAACAGTCCACCTGGAAGCAGCCCACTTGTGAACTGATTCAATATTGTGCCTTCTTCCCACAAACCTACCAATTAGATAGTTTTCCATTTTTGCAATCATTTTTTCCAAAGATAGGTCCAAGATTTTTAAAGTCATTCCCTCCTTAGAATGCACCAACTAGACCCCATCTTCGACTACATCGTCATTTTTATTGGCATCTTTTGGAAAAAGTTTTTTCTAGTTTAGAGGACATATCGTCACAGAGGGGATAGAAAGAGACCCCAAAAAATCATGAGAATATTTGAGAGCCCCACCCTGACCAACAAAAATTCCAAAATTCCCTTGCACTAGAGGAAAGGCACCAAGAGATTCCCACCTAACACCGTCCACTTCGCTCATTTCAAAAAAATAGTATTTCTTAGATTGTTAATTATGGAAGAAATGTTATTTTTATAAACTCTTGGGACATTTTCCCTCTGATGGAAGCAATATTGTTACAACTAATGTACTTAGAGGAAAAATGAACAAAGTGATTGATCATTTCATTAAACACTAGAATCAGTGGTAAAACACTCCTTTGCTAAAAGGGCTAAAGTTAAACCATTTAGGATATCATACTTGGTCCTATGTTGGGATAAGGCACATGAGAAAAAAAGAGACCATAGATCATTTGAAAAATTATGGACAGGTCCTTGCTAAATATCAAAAAAAATAGTAGACAACATAGGCTAAAAAAATTAATGGGAGAAGATGTTTCATTGCTCGTTAATGGATAATTCTTAAAACATTATTTTTTAACCTTTAAATCTATTGTTACTTTTATGTACATATGTAAATAAGCTTGCTTTGTTTTGGTTGGTTTTGGTATTGGGTTTTATTTTTTCTCTATTTTTGTTTTACTTTGGGGTTCTCTACATTTTAAAGTTCAAAGTGGGGGCAACAAGCATCATGGGAAATAATTTGAAAAGAAAAAGTCTTAAATTCTTGAAATGACTACAAATTTATGAGAGTTTTCCACTTTCTTGATTATTTCTTGTTTGAATGTCTCTTGAATTTTTATTTTTTTCTCTAAAGTAATTCATGAATTTTTCATTAGGTTTATAATATGTATCAAAATTTAAAGAATTTCCATGGTAAATTTGGGGATAGCAATTGTTTGCATTGAGTGAAAATTCTTAGAATTATTTTCTACCACTGTAATTCCCAACTTGAGAGGAGGCTTCAATTCTAGGAAGTTGAAGAAAAGAGCTTCAAAAAATAATATTTAAAAAAAAATAGAAAATAAAGAAATATCATAAAAGAAAAGAGAAATTTAACTCTTTAGAAAATTCAAATATCTCTATCGAGGCTATGGATGCTTGACTGGAAATCAAACTATGTTTGAAAGAATTATCGAGATAACATTTGTAAAGTTATGGACACTTGACTGACAACAAGGACTTATCCAATATTGGCCTAGAAGGTTAAACCAAACTATGTAGTTCAATGCAAATATTTTCTATATTCAATCTTATCATAAAAAAAATATGAATCGCATGGACATACCTAATCCCATAAAATTAATGGGGTTGGGGCCCTAGTTCAGTTGGCTAAATCTTTCCTGTTGCAGGAGGTTGGTCACGAGGTCTAGTCTCCCCAACCCCCTTGGTACCGGAGGGCGTGTCGCGCCACCACCACCAGTCACGTTAAAAAGTTTACCAAGTGCACTACAGTTTATAGGGGGTTGTGCTACCCGATTCCTGTAGTCTAAAAAAAAAAATCCCATAAAATTAATTATGTTGCTTCACTTAAAGGATTTCAATTCACGGTTAATAAGGAAATGATTAATAATCAAGAAAGTTATAAAATTCAAGGCTTTGTCTTCATTTTCAGAATTTATGCTCGTTTTAATTTGTTTTGTTTTTTGGTTGCTAGTTGTGTGGTCTTACAACATGCCCCATTTTTCTCATGCAAAAAGGAGAACCCATCTCTTTTCACTTTTTCTTGGTTTTGAGGAGGTGGTAAAAATCAAAAAATTCCATGGGAAAATTTAGATAATTGTGAGAAATAATGGTGTTTATCTATAGAAACTACTTAAAATTGATAGAGGTAAATAAATTTGGTTGTTTAGGAATTTTGGATTATGTAGAACCATATATTTCACTTTAGTTTTTTTCACATTCAGAAAAGTAAAACATCCTAATATACCAAAGTATCAGCCTAATAAAGTGTTCCTTCCATAACCCAACTCCTCATTATTGGTGAAGTAAGAAGTGCTATAACCCAAACCTGAAATATTCATCAAGTGATATTTATGAAAAAATGTGAATTGAAATAGTTACCAAATAGGATGTGGAAATCATTTTACTAAAGCTTGATTTGGATGGAGATCCAACAATAGGTACTTTTACTATAATCTAGGATATTTTTATAAAATAAACCTTGTGCTATTGATGATTGAATCCAATATAAGATCACTTTATTGTAACATTCCAATAGGAACATATAGATAACACTTTCAAGAATTTTAATGATGTTGAACAAGATGTTGGTAATTCATCTTTTCTACTTCTCCTAAAATCCATGAAGGTTATTCTAAATGTTAGGAAAAAGAGATGTTTCTGAACTTTTTTTAATTTGAAATAAAAATAAAGATTGATTATCAAAACCCTCGCCATTAATGCTCAAACTATTAGTCTTGTACACATCTACTTCTCGAGTGTTGCCACAATAATGGGTTACACTTTCTAGGACATCCTAATTTTTTCTTGAAATCAATTGTTTTTGGAAAATATAATGATTTAATACTTTAAAGGTTCCATTTAAACGATTTTAATTAAAGATGGATTGATCAAACCCCTTTAGATCAAATCCCATTGGATAGAACCTCGTTAGCTTTAAACCATAGCTATAATGGAGTCTCCTCTACACCTATCAAAATGCTAATAAAAAACCACTTTTGATTTACCTTTTGGGTGATCAAATGAATTCATTTAAAATTTATGTTTTGTAAGTATGTAGCCTTTATTATAAGCTTCACAAAAGTATAAACTTAAATATATTTAATTTGATTATTATATTTATTTTTTATTTCTTGTGAATGTAGGTTTTTCAATGAACATCAAATTCTTTATTTCACACATATAAAAAATAGGAAAATAGAGAAAAAAAATCTAAAAAATACATTTGCACTAGGTATTGATGTCCTTATTCCAAAAAAAAGGAATAAGTTAATTCAAATTCATACAAAAAAATTTATGTATGCCAAAGTACACCTTTGTCCAAATTATAATTACTCTGACTTGGAAAGTTAATTAAAAATATATGTAACAAAAAATTATGAAAAAATATCCATGCACTACATATTGGTGTGAAAAATATGCATTTTAAAAATTAGAATTGTATCCTTTCTATAAAAAAAGTTATGCAGTCCAAGGTAAACATCACTTTTTTAAAATGTTGTTTAGTAGAAAAAATAAGTTATTGAAAATTTCATAAAAGGATTCAAATTTTATTTTTTAATTTATTTTTTTAAATATAATTAGAATCTACACACAAAATCTCACAAATCACTAGTTTGATTCATCTTCAAATTCTTAATGGTTTAGATACTATAGGTGTAAGAAAGTGAATATCTGGTGAAAAATCCTAATTTCAATGTCAAGTTTGGCCAAAAAGTGTAACACATTATTGTGCTAATTATAATAATTATCATGCGTTGATAAGGTTGGAAAAGTGCTACATTATCATCTCATCTTAATTAAGTGAGCATACTTGTGCATCTCAAACATAATAACATGTTTAATAATGTATAAAAAAGAGAATCATAGGAATCGAAGAACAACCAAAAGAGGCAAGGAAGTTGTGAGCACCAAAATTCAAAGAAGTAAAGGCTTATCAAAAATTTCTACTTGGAATTGCTATTGGCCAAATCAGGTATTTGGGCTAGATTAAGCTTTAATTTTTTGCATATAGTTGGGACTCATAAATAAAGTGTTTTGGTTTACTTTTATGAATCCTACATAATTATTTCTTAGAAAAAAGACTTAAACTAAATAAAAGCATCCTTCATTTGAGAGTAATTGGGTGAATTTAACATTGAAAGACTGCAAGATTATGAAGCTAACCCTAATTAGCATAATAATTTGATACATTAACCATGCAAAATAAATAAAAATGAGTATTTGAAAGAGGAGAGTTAAGGAAGAATTTGAATTTCCTCAATCTCAGGTTTCCACAATGTATAGTATGGTAATAGATATCCATTTGGGTAATTTTAATGAAGAAGAATTAATAGAGAGGATTAGGTCACCCAACAACATGTCGCATGCACAAAACATTATAGAAAGTAGATTACATATGGCACCAGGTTTTCCTCCCACCATGGATGCCCCAGAATTGGTTTTATAGTGTATACAATTTTATGATGCCACAAGAAAGGTGGTTTTGAAAGAGGGTAGAGTATATGCTGACTTAACCTAGAAGGAATTTCCCAAACTTTTGGAATTCCTATTTTTCTAGTAATAATGTTTAAGGAACAAATGGGAACAACCAAAAGCTTGAAACATAAAATAAATATGCTAGACGATTGGGTGGAAGATATAATGAAGCAAGATGGAGAATTTATAAGAGAAGCTAAAAGGAAATATAAGGAAGCTCATCGTTGGTTCAAAAAATATGAAAGGATAATGGAAAATTGCAAAGACTGCTTGGATCTCATTGATTCTCTCATGTAACAAGTATGTGATAAAAAAAATCTAGGGTAGGGATATGCAAAGGTAAATATCTTTAAGGTTATGAATGGGAAAATAATTAGTGACCTAGTTTCATGCTTGAATAAAGAATCAATGCAGGATGTAATCATAACCAAGAAGATCACTATAATATATGAAGCATATATAAGGGGGAGAAATGATGAAGTCATAAATTTTTCTAAGGTGTATGCTCAAGAGAATTTTCAATGGAATCTCTCATAAAATATATTCTAAAGAAGATATGAATAAGGTTTTTCTAGCTTTCAATGAATACAAGTTTAGAAAAGGAGAAAATGTGCTTATTGAAGAAGCCACTAAAAGTGAATAACAAGTAATTTTGTCCTATGCCTTGAATAAGAGTAGTTAATAACCAAAGTTTAGCAAGTATTTTTCCCAATGTTGGAAGCGATATAACTAGATGCAGGGATTTTGAGGTCTACTAGTAAAATACAATTTTTTGAATTTTCTAGGAAAAAACAAAGACCAGATAAAGAATTGAAAAAGTGTGTCTTGACAAGTATGTACAAAAAGTTGCATCCAAGATTCAACCATAAGTAATTTGAAGACCAAAGAGATCTATCACAACTATTATCCAAAGTTTTGAAAGGTTAAAGAATCATCAGCAAAGACTAAGTCAACAAGAAAATCAATTTGATTAGTTCTTCTAAAACTATTTTCTTATTTCTTCCTATACGCAAAATATATTTTGGTGCCATGTGTCTTAAGATGATTAACTTGTTTCTTGTTGACCATGTGCTATTTTTGTAATGAACTCCTATCTTGTATTCTATAAAAGGAAATGAGTCGTTTAGTTTGAAGGATAATAAATTGTGGATAATATAGAGTTTATAGTGGAGCTATACCAATTTAGTTTCTATTTTATGTTTTTTGTTCACTTTTAGTAAAGACTTGTACATACCATAGGGTTTATAATATTGAAGCAATTGAAAGTTACTCCTAATTGTATATTTTGTATTATTGTAAATTGTTCATTCCTAGTGAATAATCAATTTGGTGCACCATCTTTGGGTGCATTTTGAAGTTATCTCATTGGTGAACAGTTTTATTCTTTAAACTCTTCCACTATTTTGTATGTAGTTGTAAAGAAATTTGGTGGAAGACAAATATTTGATGCTTTAGTTTGCTTATCTTTCAATATGTGCATGGGTAATATCTAAAAGAAATTAATTTCTTAGAATTTTTTCTTCTCACCTTAATCGTTTGAATTTTTTTTGGAAAGAGTTAAATAAAATGGATTGTGAAAAAATAATAAACAGGTGATTTGTTAAGATTACTAAGCATCACTTGTTATTTGGAAAGAATAATATTCAAAGCACCAATAGGCCACCATATTAGAACATCAATTGAACAACAAACCCTAAGTGATCCTAGTGAGTCAAGACTTGACATTCTCGATCCTTGGGATAGCTAAATTCCTTACTAAATCTAGCTATTGTTTCAATATAGATAGGTTTTGTTGTCTGTATAATAAAATCTACCTATATATTGGTGTGTGTATAACATCCACATCAACACTTTTGTAGCTTCTATTACCCTTCTCCTTGGAGGAACTTATCCAATTCAAACAATCCTTCCTTATTGTCTTAACTCTCCTTGGTCATAATATTTCAGAGTGACAAACACAAGCACAAAGAGAGAGTGTGTGTCAGTCTTGTTCGATTGCTATCAACCCTAAACCAAAAAAAACCACTCCTTCCCAAAATTTTAGTTTATTATCATACCAAATTAATGTAGTTCTAATAAAAATCCAAATTAAATAAAGATCCCACCCAAAAATTCTTGTATAACATACCCAACCATAATTCAAAATAAACAAATTTAATAAATTTAATAAAAGAAAAAAAGAACGCTAATCAATTTTAATTGCCATGAATTTTATTAACTCCAAATACCACTTTTGAAATAAGTTAGCTTAAAAATGACTATAATTTATACTTTCTTACATTAGTCATAAAAAAACGTATGGATTGTAGAATTAGATATGAAGCTCTTCTCAAGCTTATGGAGGGCTGAAAATGCATACTCCTCTCTGAAATGTAGCTTCACCTGTTTCCAATGGTTCTGTTAAACTTTATCTTTTTGTATGGGATGCCTTCCCAAATCATGTAACCTTTTCAAAAGTCAAAAGAAAATCCCCAACAAGGAATCTTCCTTTAGTCTCTTTCCCAATGCCTCTTTGTTGTTCTTTGTCACATGAGGAGAAAATAAAACTTTTTCGTGAAGGATGCAGTTTGGGCATTTAATGAGGGTAGTGTAAGTATTTAATGAGGGTAGTGTAAGTAAGATGAATAATCAATCACAATTAAATACCCTATCTATGTTCTTCAAGCTTCTTTCGGATACCAAAAAAAATCAAAATCAAATAATATAAAACTTAGCTTCATTTGCACTTTTAGAGTCATATGAGTACTTCCACGGATTGTCTATCTTATGTCTACATCGAGAAGCATTTATTTCCTTAGAGAGACATCATTTAACTTTGACAAACAACAATTTCTATAATAAAATGTCATCTTCATCAACAAAGATATATAATTATCATATTTGACAATGTTCACACTCTTTAATGACATGTTTACTACGCACTATTAAAATACAAAATTAAACAATTTAAACAATAATCTCAAATGCATATCTTTAATTAATACTAAATTATAAATTCATGAGATATCTCTACATCATAATTTGTTTTTTATTAAATAAATTATAATTATATAATATATATTGAAACAAGGCTAACATAAATATTTTGTTTTTTGATGTCAAACCTTCTAATGGCTTATTTACTTGGAATAATAGGCGGAGTGGATCAGAGGCAATTTCCGAGCGGTTGGACAGGTTTCTTGTTTCTAGTTTTTGGGTTGGGGGCAGTGTGGTTATTGGCTCTGAGATTCTTGATTGGTGTGGCTCTGATCATTGGCCAATTAAGTTTTCTGCTTCTCCTTTCCCTAATCCTAAGCGTCCTCCTTTTAAATTTTAGCTTATGTGGTTGCGTGACTCTTCTTTGTATAATCTTGTTGCTCAGTGGTGGTGGGATGGAGCCCCTGCGTATGGTACTGCTATGTACTCTTTTGTTAAGAAGTTGCAATGTGTTAAGTTTCATCTTAAGAGATGGAATAGACTTTGTTTTGGTAATTTCCGTGCTAAGAAAAGGGAAGTGCAGGAGCGTCTTGCTGTCATTACTCGCCAGATTACGGATCTTGGTTTTTCAGAAGCTCTTGGGCATGCTGAATCCCAGGCTCTTAAAGCTGTGGAAGAGTGGGAGCTTCGTGAGGAGATTTTCTGGAAACAGAAGGATCGAATTGACTGGCTTCAAGAGGGTGACAGGAATACTACCTTCTTTCATCACTCCGTGCAGGCTCGTCGGAATAAGTGTTATATCTCTTCTCTAGTTAACTCTGAAGGAATAGCTTTATCCTCACAATAGGCTCTATCCACAGAAGCTTGCCTGTTTTTCTCTACTTTGTTTACTAAGGACTCTCCTCCTGCTGTGGTTGAGGAAAATAGGATTCTTGCTTGTATTCCTCCTTTGATCTCTAATGAGTTGAATGCTTCTCTCATGCGCCCGATTACTCTACCTGAAGTGGAAGAGGTGGTGTTTGGCATGAATAAGGGGAAGGCTCCTGGCCCTGATGGGTTCCCAGTTGAATTCTTCCAGGAGTTTTGGGAAATTGTGAAGATGGATCTATTGGAGGTAGTCTGTGAATCTTTTCATAACAAGCAGATGCTTAGGGCCATGAATGCTACCTTTTTAGTCCTAATTCCTAAGAAGGAGGGTGCTGATAGGTTTGAGCTTTTTCGTCCTATTGCACTCTGCAATGTGGTGTATAAGATTATTACTAAGTTGATTGCTGAGCGGCTCAAATCTTGCCTGCCTGTTGTTATTTCTGAGGAGCAAGGAGGTTTTGTGGCTGGGCATCAAATTTTGGATGGGGTGGTGATTGCCTCGGAGGCTATTCATTCCATGGCAATTTCCAAGGAGAAGTCTATGTTCATTAAGCTGGATATGGCAAAAGCGTATGATAGAGTTAAATGGAGTTTCCTTCAGAAGATCTTGTTGGCCTTTGGGTTTTCTTCTGAGTGGGTGAGTTGGATTATGAGCTGTGTGACTTCCTCCTCATTTTCTATCATTGTGAATGGGGAACCTTCAGAGCTGTTTAGTGCCACTAGGGACCTTCGCCAGGGAGACCCTCTCTCTCCCTATTTTTTTATTATTATGGCTGAGGGCCTGGGTCACTTTTTTAAATCCCAGGTCTCTCTTGGTCTGATCCGTGGGTGGCAGTGGGGGTTGGGGCTGCCTACTTTGTCTCACCTCCAGTTTGTGGATGACACTTCTCTTATGGGGCTGGCGAGTCTTCATGAAGCAAAGTCTATTAGGCATGCTTTGGACATCTACCTAGCTGCTTCGGGTCAGAAAGTTAATGAGCAGAAGTCTTCTATTTTTTTCTTCAATACTCCTTTGGCCATCCAAAGGAGGATTGCTGCTATTTTGAGGTTTCAAATTGGATCTCTCCCCTTTGTTTATCTGGGGATTCCTCTTGCCGTTCGTCGTCAACCCAGATCCTCCTGGCAAATGTTGCTTGATAAGTTGAGGAAGAAGGTAACTCACTGGACTCATCGGTGGTTGTCTACTGCTGCTAGAGTTACCCTCCTTCAGTCTGTTATCCAGGCCCTTCCCATCTACAAATGTTTTGTTCAATTGGCCCCTATGTATTTCCTCCGTGAATTTGATGCTCTCTCTCGGCAATTCCTTTGGAGTGGCAATTTGATGACTTCAAAGTGGAGCCTTGTTAAATGGGATTTTATGTGTAGACCTAAGCAGGAGGGTGGTCTTGGTTTACGCTCTTCTATTCTGAATGGGCAAGCTCTCGCGGCGAAGCTTTACTGGCGCTGGTGTACTAATCAACATCAACTGTGGGCCCGTGTTCTTAGCTTTAAGTATCTTCGTGGTGCTGCTCCACATGAGGTTCCACGCTATCCTCTGGAGGGAAGTGGTTCTATGATTTGGTCTACTTTGAAAGTGGGAGCCCAGTTGATTAAGCGTGCTCTTTTTTGGATCTGTCATTCGGGATCTCAGGCTCTTTTTTGGTGGGATTCTTGGGATGGTCAACCACCTATTCTTTCTGCTTTTCCTCATCTTCAACCCCTCTGTGATGTGTTTACTGCTGCTGGTTGGGAGACCGTTGAGCATTACAAAATTGTTGAGCATTGCGGCGCTGGTGTTTCTTTCCGCTGGAAGCACATTTCTGAGTGGCCTCCTGGGGGCTCTGAGGAGGACAGACAAGAGCTTGCTCTTCTTTTGGCTTCTCGGGCTTGTAATTCGTTGAGGGGACCTGATATTTTAGCTTGGGATAGCTCCGACATGTCTGGGAAATACTCTGTGTCTACTGGCTATAAGCAATTGGGTAGACAGTTGTTTGGGGATATTCAGGTCCCCTGGTGGAAGTATGTGTGGCATAAGCTGTCTTGGCCCAAGTGCAATTTCCTCATGTGGCTGGTGGCTCAAAATCGATGTCTTACTTGGGACAATTTATGCAAGCGGGGTTTCCAGGGTCCCTCTTGGTGTGTGTTGTGTCGTGAGGCTGAGGAGTGTGTTTCTCATCTCTTCTTCCAATGTTCCTATGCTCGGGAGATATGGCATTTCTGGTGGCGAGTGTGGAATATGCCCTGTCGGCATGTTTCTTCTTTGGCTGAGTTTGTGGATCGGGAAAGTAGGGCCCCTGTTTCTACTTCCTTTCTTCAAGCTGCTTGGGCGATTGGTCCTTCCTTCATTATCTGGAACCTTTGGTTGGAGAGGAATCGTTGGATTTTTCAGGATATGATGATGGGGGCCCCGCGCTTGTGGTGGAAAATTTTGCATTCTTTGGGTGAAATGATCGCGGCTAAGTGTGATCTGTCTGAGTCGATTGCTCCTTCTGATGTTGGCTGTTTCAGTCGCCTTCATCTGCCTCCTCAGCATCAGCAGCTTATGCGCAACAGGTGTAGGCATCCTACTCTGAAGGTGAATAGGGAGGGAAGATGGTCTCCTCCTCCTCAAGGCATCCTTAAAATTAACATGAATGGCTCTTCTCGTTGAAACCCTGGTCATGCTGGAATTGGTGGTGTTGGTCGGGATAGTTCGGGAGATGTTCAATTTATTTTCTCTATTTATAAGGGTCTTCATACTAATAATCTTATGGAGGCTCAGGCAATTTTACTGGCTGTTGAGCAGGGCAGTAAGTTGGGGTGGCGCAAGATTATATGCGAATCTGATTCCCAGGTGGTGGTGAACTTGCTGAACAGGCAAAGGCTTGAGGATGTTGGTTGGCACTTGGCTTTGATTATTGAACAAATTCTCAATCTTGGTGTTTCTCTTGAGTTTGTTACTTTCACTCATATTCCTAGGGAGTGGAATGGTATTGCTGATTGTTTGGCTAAATGGGCTTCTAACCATATTCATGATTGGAACTTGGTTGACCGGGGGCAATTACCCCCTGATTTGTCTCAGCAGTTGGACCACTTGGTTGAGCTTGATAAGGCTCTGTAATGATTTGGCTCTGTATTTTCTCTTGTGATTAATAAATTTTTACCCCTCTTTATGTTAAAATATAAAACAGATAGGTACAACAAAATATGATTTATTACAAATTTTATCTATTGATTAGATATAAAGCTAAAAGTGATAAAACTATTTAGTCTAACGGGCCAATAAAACCATATTACTAAATTTATAAATTCATGAGATATCTCTACATCATAATTTATTTTATAAAAAATAAATTATAATTATATAATATATATTGAAACAAGGCTAACATAAATATAAAACAAATAGGTACAACAAAATATGATTTATTACAAATTTTACCCATTGATTAGATATAAAGCTAAAAGCAATAAAACTATTTAGCCTGACCGCCCAACAAAACTGACTTATGTAGACTTATGTAGTTTGTAGTAGTTGATTCGGTTTGCTAGTTAACTCGAGTAAGACATTCCAGTTTACATTATATGAGGCGCTTCACTATTTGTGGAAATGTGATGGTGATAAAATGTCAAACCTAATTCCAATCTTAAATGACTTATATCGCTGGGCAAATAGTAGAGAAGGCATAAACAAGTTGAGGCATCTTTAACAGTTCTGGCAATTAGGGATTTTCGACAGGTTTCACATACAGATCAGCATTGCAGACAATTGCAATTTGTAACAGGTCAGTCTGGAATCATCTATGGTTTATTTATTGTTGTGATTATTTCTGATTTTTTATTTCTGGTTTTTCTATTTTTATTTTTTCAATCATCGGAGCGCTGTCAATAGAAGTATTTAAGGCAATCATAAGCTTGCAGTTTAAGGATTTGTGATCTGGCAATAGATCGCCTTAGATCTTCTGTCAGAATGTTAGAAACCTAACCATTTCATTAGCTCTATTTTTCGCAATCGTATATTTTGTGGGTCATAACTCTCCTTCCATAATCTTTGTCAAAACCTTTGGTCGGGAGTTGTTAAATGCAAATTGCAGTTTCTAGTTTGAAAATACGGAGAAAATCGATTGTAGATTTGTTAAGGACGATTTTATTCAAAGTTAATGCCTTTTTTAACAACACTGACATTCTGTAATTTTGTCAGAAGCTTTGGCTACGAGTTGTTTGATGCAAATTGCAGTTTATAGTTTGAAACTATGGATAGAATCGGGTGTGGGTTATTACCACCGGCTGCACTCAAAGGCGATACCTTTTCTACCAATAATGACTTCCATAATTTTACCATTACAGATTCCTCCTGCCACTCTACTTTCTCTCTCAAAAATTATGGCGGTGTAGATTTTATAAACCCAAAGATTAATTGGAGCAATAAATCTGGTGAAACGGGCAAAAACGCTGGAATAATGAATTCGAAAGGCATGCACAAGTATGTTGAAAGAAAGAGGCGGAGAGACATGAAAACATTGTTTTCTGCGCTGAGATCTTTGCTGCCGGAAGAATACGTTATGGTATGCTCTTTTCTTTTAAGTTATCTTTTTGTTTCTAACACCTAGGGTTTACGCCATACCCACTATATTCATCTACTGGTGCTCTGGTTGTGTAGGGAAAATTTTCACAGGCAGAACAGCTTTCAGAAAGTGCTAAGTATATTAACCATCTGCATAAGAAAATTCAGGAGCTTACACAAACAAGAGAGGAGATGAGACAAGAAAAACTGTGCAGAGATCTGTCTTTTTCTGTCCCATCTGAGATTTACCCTATCGTTAAAGTAACTTCTCATGGCTGGGGGGTTTTGGTGTCAACAAACACACTAAAGTGTCAAATCGTCTTGTCTGATCTTCTGCTTACATTGGGAAATAATGGCCTTGATATCATTAGTGCTGTTGCATGTGCCATGGATGAGAGAGTCTTTCACACCATACACGCCAAGGTATTATCTTTTCTCTTAAGAATGTCTGAGTAGAAATATCAGCTAAGACTACTAAAGGGATTGAAACATGTAATGCTTTTTATATGACAGGTTGCAGATCATCATAGTTTTGACATCAAAACTTTATGTCAAAGTATTCGGAACTTGGTCGGTGAAAAGAGTTCGGATGCAAATTCACTTCACAAGTGAGGATTGACCATGGCTTGTAATAATCTGCTTTTTAACGCACTCCTTTTCCTGATCTGATTTTTTATTGTTAGTTATTGATAGATTTTCATTCGATTCACAAGGGAGGATTGATATATTTTCTAGAGAATGATGCAAATGTTGTATGTAAATCCTTGTTTTTGTATGGGCAAGTGTGACTTCAGCATTATTTTGGAATACCACCTGAATATATGGGAATGTATAGTACAATAAATAGAACGGCTCTAGGAAAATTCACCGTCAAAAATTCATGCAATTAATTTTTCACGTGGTGAATTGTCATGGCAGTGAATTTTCCATCGATGAATTGCTGAGGTGAATTTTCCGTATGCTAAATAGAACATTCCTCTAGAACAAAGCAAATAAATAATTTTATAGGATTTTTTTGTGAACAGAAGTAGGTGATTCCTTAACATTTTAAGGAGTTTCCTACTCATCTGCTTCAATTGATTATAGTAACTTGAATGACTAACAAGCTAGACGAGTTTTGAATTTTATGTAGGAAGTAGATTGGGAAAAGCAGGAACTTATTTCTAGAGTATACATGTTAGGTTGTAGTAGAAACTTCATTGCACAAGGAGGATCAGAGCATAAGGCTTAGGAAACTAGCAATTTCTTGCAGTCTATAGTATTTCATTACCATTTTACATTCTAAAAACTGAACACCTAAGAAATGTAGAAAAGGATTAATCTGTTGGATACAGTGCCCTCATGTCTCAACTCCACAATGTTACTGACTTCTAGACATTTCCTTTATGTAATTTTTTAATTTTTTCTTGCTATTTCATTAATGCTCCATTTTTCGATTAATATGTTGAGTATCATATTACAGCTGGGAAAAATTGTAACAAAAGTTGTTCTTTGAATTGAAGCTTACACTAGGGAGGTGAAGCAATTGTAGATTAGAAACTTGGAATGATTTCCACCTTGATATGGAAGTGCGTTAGATTTTGTTTTAAAAATTTCGAAATTTAAGTCAAAGTATTGAATTCCATTGTTAAGGGAATTATCTGCATATGTGTCCTGCAGATTAACTGTGTAGCTTTTGCATTGCCCAATGTAATTATACAACCCATCACCAAGGATAAGTTTAAAAGTACACTTTTTAATTGTCTTTGCAATTTCAATTCATTCCAATACAGACAGAGTATTATTTTGTTTGGATGAATGATCAACAACAGAGACAGAACATATGCTGTTTTGCATGTATGCCTTGAAGAACATTCATTCACATAGTCGACGTTTTGCTTGTAGATGAGTAGTGTAATCAGCTTTCTTGCTACATTCTGTAGTCTATATATACAGATTTTTGGATGGACCACAGTTATTCTACTTTTCTGTAGATTTGATTTTTCTATGATTAACGATTACTTCAGTTTTTTCTTGCCATCACTTTTTTCTTGCTAATTAATTGTTGTAGATTTTTTTTTATAGTATTTGGGTGTTAATAGGATAGTTTCTAGATTCATTTGTGTATGTTTTTCATTCATATACAATTGAATGTAGAAATTATCCTGCTACATACTACATGAAATGTACAAAATTCATGCCAACTAAATATAGCGCATATGTTTTTAATTTTTATCTATTATTTACTTATATTTTAATTTAACTATACTTTTAAAATAAAATAAAGTATTGTCTATTTAATAATATATTTTTGGGTTCAAGCAATTAAAATAATAAATTAATTAATAAAACAACTTATATTTTTACATTAAAAAGTCTTTTAAATAAAGTTAAATTATTGGATTATTTGTTTAATGGATAAGAATTAAAACAAATAATTTTTTTATAGAATAAATAAATTACATATAGTAATTGTATAACTATACCAATGATATTATTTTCTTTAATAATATTATAGCATTAGAATTTGTTAGATTTCCTTCATCATTAATATTACTATTTTATGTTTAGTTTAAAATTATAATGAATATAATTATTCTATATTAAAGATTTAGGATAGTAAAATTAATAATCAAATAGTTTATCAAATTAATCGAGATATGGTAATTGAATCTAAATGAAATTTGGATGTAATAAATTTGGAGTTAAACTAGAGATAAAATAATTGAAATGATTGGATACCTTAAAGTTTGGTGAGAATGAGACTAATTTTTTTGTGACATATTTATTACCTAGAACCTAAGACTAGATTTTAAAATACGTGTATGATGAATGTGCTATCTAAATCAAAATTATGGAAAACCTAGGACAAATCCACAAGTCTAAACATCTTGATGGTTGCCTTAACCTTTTTAAGTGTATATAGACCTATTTTTTATGGTCAATGGATAGTTGTTTATTATTTGATCATAATTATAGTTCAAAATGAGTTAATTTGGATGCATTATAAGTAGAAAAATGAAATTTAGATTAGGTTGAATTCTTTGAATAGAATGTTAAGTTTGCATGGGAAGCTTTGAAACTAAGATTTACAACACAAAATTTCTACATAGCCTAAATCCTAGAGTCCATGACCTTCAACTAAGTGTCTTTTATCTTCAAAAATATAATTTATTGTGTTTATAATTACAAATCAAAAACTTGGTTGTGCTAAGAAACACTTTTTTAAACTTGTAGTGTGACCATATACACTTTTCACCTCTACCTTTTTCCCCCCACTTTAGTTTGCATGTACATATACAAGAGAAAACATGCCAAAGTAAAAAGAAAAGATAAGCACAATTAGATGTAGAATAATTGAAGTAACAACTAGAGTAAACCTATAAAGTATACATAAATTTATATTGTAGTTAGAAATAATATACTTAATTCTATGTGTTTCGAAAAGGGGATGAACACAAATCAAGAATAGGATAAAAATTGAGAATTATAATATGATGATTTAAGTGAAAAAAAAATAATACACACATGATAAATCAAGTTAGTGAAAGAAAAAAGTTGAGACTTAAAAGGAGAGAAATGTAGATTAAAAATTCTTATATATAGATATATACATGAATGGATAACTATTTATAATTATATATCAATTTATAAGTGGATATTTATGAAAATATATTTTGGCTATTTCTTCCATAAACATGATCATTTCATTCTCTTTCAATGTATTGAAAATGGATATCCAAGCATAGAAAGTGACCAAACACCCATGACTTGAACCTACCTCCTTCCACACCTACCCAAAATCTATACTCTAGGTATTTTCAAAATGTTCCATTCTTTCAACTTATTTATTTTTTTCTTAAATGATATAAGATATATAGGTAGGGTTTAGAGTAAATAGATATCTAGATTTTTTCTTTTAAAATAGGTAATTTATTTATAAATATTTTAATTGTAGTTTAAATGGATTATAATGTTTGTGAATTCATGGTTATCCAACCTAAAAATCAAAAATTTCAAAATGAACCTAAAAATAAACCTCCATTTCAAATTGATGAATAAATATTAAACTATGATATTTGTAGTAAATGTAACAATTTTATAAACTAAGATAGATTGATGTAGGAGCATCCATAGTTGACTAGCAATCTTGCATCAACCAAAAATATTTAATTTTAAGCTTTTTCTTTATTTTGGCCTTTTAGTATTGTAGGTGAATAAATTTTTTTAATAAGGCCTAAAATATTTGATAAATATTTGGCCAAGTTGTTATGTTATAGTTTTATGGTGATTTGGACTCAATTTTTTAGCATTTTTAAGGTCAGTCTTCAAATATGCCTTCTTGGATGTGGAATTTGGGGAGTTACAAGTTATGGAAACTCATTTAATGTTCCTCAATTGTTGAATGGATAATTTGGTTGCCCAAGAGCAAGTGGTTTATCTTTTTCAATTCAATTCACTATTCGGGGTGGAGTGGAAAAGCCATAATGCATCTATTTTTTGCCTAGTCTTTCTTGGGAGTGTTTTGGAAATTGTAAATGTATATTTAATATTTTATTTTTTGAGTTTTGAGAGTTCTTCCATGTAGGAAGCATTGAATTTCTTGGGAGTTACATTTTGGATGAAAATGGCAAAAAAGGAAGGCATGACAATAGAGGAGGGATTGATTGTTGCTGGCCAAAAGGGGGAGTTGAAGGAGAAAGGAATATATTTTTATCCAAGTGCTATTGGAATCCATTTTCTTGCAGGTATGAAGGTATGAAGACAACAATTTGATTTTCTGAGATCATTATGCAAGACAAGAACAATGACAAGCTATAGATTGCCATGACAGGTTGTGCGTTGAGTGTGTATGCGAAGGGAAAAAGTTGTTTTTGATGTAGTTTGTTAATTTCCTATCATAGATCAGTTTGAGACTCATTTATGTTTTTGTACATCAGCCAATGAGACTAATTTATTTGTTATAATAAGATTTTAGAGGGTTTTGTAAACATTTCTAAAGTTTGGAAAAACTATGTTGAAGAAGTTGAATATAAAAACTATAATCTTGTTGTAGATTTTTTCACATTAGTTTTTGTTCTTGTTGTAGTGTTTAATTTTAGATTTGAAGGGAGAGTATCCCTCCTTCATCATTGGTATTAGAGTGGGAGTTCTTGAGTGTGCAGGAAAAAGTGCTGATGTGAGGCAATTTGTACTAGGACTTGAGGGTGGAGAGTGTGTGGGTTTTGTTTATGAATGGATGTGCAACCATAGAAGACATTTCTAGAGAGTTTGAGGAGATGAGGTTCCCATGGTTGTAAATATATTGTCAAAGGATGAAGTTTACAATAATATTGGTGAATATTGAAAGAGGGTTTTGTAAATAGATCACCAAAGGAGGCAGTTTACAGAAGTAAAACTTGAGGATTTGAAGATTTGTGTCGAGGCTTTGTGAGGCCTTGGAAATGGAAAAGAGAAAGAATAAAAGGACTTTTTTCATTTGATGGATTTTAAGGATTCCTGGACTTGAGAAAATTAGAGAGAGAATTAGAGAAAGAGAGTGAGAAGGATGAAAAAAGTGTAGAAAATATTAAAGAGGTTGCATCTACAATAAAACAGTTGAGAGAAAATGAGGACATTGAAGAAGAGGAAAACCAAGTTGCAGCAATTAAAGAAAAGGTAAAACTTGCATTTTGTGAGTTCATTGATGATTTTGGTTTGCATATGAATAATATGAACACTATGAATGAGATGGATAGATATGAGGAGGCTGAAATTTTTTTTGCAGCAGTAAGGAAAAGAGGAATATCAGATTTTCATGAGGTTAGAACCAAATCTGATTATTGTTTGAATGATATGATGAGTTACAGTGAAGAATGAATTGGAGTAGTGAAATTTGTAGTGGAAGGCAATGAGGTAAAATTAGATTTTAATGTACGTTTTGATGAGGATAAGAATGTTAAAATGGATAAAGTTATTGTATCAATGAATCAATTTGAGAATGTTAAAATTGAGAAACAAGAGGGAAATGGAAAAGACCAGTTTGATAAAGAGATTTGTAAGAATGCCAATTTATTTTGTAGGATAGAAAGGATGAATATTTTGATTTTTCTACTGAAATTGAAATGGAAGCAAAGGAGGAATATAGAAAGTACGGATATTTTTCTTGTGTTACAGAAATTGAATTTTCAACACTGGTTATAGGAAAAGGAATTGTTATAGTTGCATTTCTTGTAGAAGGCATGAAGGAAGAAAAAAAAGTTGAAGATGCAACAGATGATGAAAAGGTAAAATTTTTTTTTTCTAAATATTATTCTAAAGAAGGATGTGAGTGTGATGAGGTTGTAGCAAAAGAGAATAGTAAATCATATTTTATTAAATTTGATAATGATGATGATTTGTAAGTTATGGATGGGTTAGTTCATGAACATTTTGTAGTGATGTATGGTATGTAGAGAAGGGTTTGTGTGGTATTGCAGAGTTTAGTGCAAGTGCAATTTGGTGGAAGTGGTTGGACTATGGTGGGTTGAATCCCACAAGATCAAAAGAGAGTGTGATATACACTTGGAGGATGTGGTCGGTTTATGGTGCAATTGATTCCACATTTAGGAGGTTTAATGAAGAGCAGAGTTGTCAAAGAAGGAAACTTGTTCCAACTAGGTGTTGGAAGAGGAGAAAGATGAACTCATTAGTGATACTAAATTTAGTAATGGATTTTTTTGAAGGTTATTTACAACCTAAAAGGATTGTCCTACCATTCAACTCCATTTTGTGAGACCAAGCTCACAATTTTTTTCTACCTTAAGTGTCTGATACAGGAGCATCCACAATTGACTAGCAATCTTGCATCAACCAAAAATATTTAATTTTAGGTTTTTTATTTATTTTTTCCTTTCAATATTTTATGTGAATAAATTTATTTAATAATGCCTAAATTATTTGATAAATATTTGTCCAATTTGCTATGTTACAGTTTTATGGTTATTTGGACTCATTTTTGTAGCATTTTCAAGGTCAAATCTTTAAATATTCCTTCTTGGGTGTGCAATTTTGGGAGTTACAAGTTATGGAAACTCATTTAATGTTTCTCCATTGTTGCAATGTGAAGAATTTGGGCGCCCAAGAGCAAGTGGTTTAGCTTTTTCTATGTAATTCATTATTCAGGTGGAGTGGAAAAGCCATAATGCATCTATTTTTGGCCTAATATTTCTTGGGAGTGTTTTGGAGGTTGTACATGTATATTTAATATTGTTTCTTGGGAGTTACATTTTGGATGAAAATGGCAAGAAAGGAAGGCATGGCAATAGAGGAGGGATTGATTGTTACAGGCCAAAAGGGGGAGTGAAAGGAGAAATGCATAGATTCTTCTCCAAGGGTTGTTGGAATCCATTTTATTGGTAGGTATGAAGGTTTGAAGACATAAATTTTAGGTTATGAGATCATTATGCAAGACAGGAACAAGAAGTTGGAGATTGCCACTACAAGTTGTGGGTTGAGTGTGTATGTGAAGGAAAAGGGTTGTTTTTGATGCAGTTTGTTAATTTCATGTCATAGATCAGTTTGAGAATAATTTATATTGTTGTACATTAGTCTATGAGATTGATTTATTTTTTGTAATTATATTTCATAGGGTTTTGTATGCATTTCTAAAGTTTGGAAAAACTATGTCGAAGAAGTTGAATATCAAAACTATAATCTTGTTGTAGATTTTTGCACATTAGTTTTTGTTCTTCTTGAAGTGTTTAATTTAATATTTGAAGGGAGAGTATCCCTCCTTCATCGTAGATACATATAATAGTAATCCTCATACTCTTCCACATTTGTATAAATTTTAAATTCATTTCAAGTGGTTATAAATTTCATGAAATATATTAATTATAATATTTATAGATTTTATGAGTGTATGAGAGAGATGAGGCAATTTTATATATGGATTTTTGTATAAAAAAATATATGACCTTCATGTAACAATAAAAAAAAATTGACATCTTTTATGACTCCCACAACCAAACAACCCATTATTCAAGTGGAATGGAAAATCTCCTCAAATGGTGTAGGCATGATATGATTTCAAGTAATTTAAAGGAATATATTTAGATGCTCTTTGAATGTAAACCACATGAGAATATGGAGGTGACTCCTTATTTTCTTAAAAAAAATATGGGAAATTTTTGAGGTGAGTTTCAAACATAATTATATTGATATGAGATTTTTTTAGGTTGTTGGTAATGTCATGGAATAATCTATACCTAGTGCATGTGCTATAAGAAATTGACCATAAAATTTTCAAATTTTGGTCCCTCTTCTCAAACCCATCAATCCTACCTTCATAACCAAGAAGGAATGATTGCATCACTTGATTCTCTTAGAAATTTTTCATAGAATTTGACAAGGAAAATAACTTAGTTTCCTCATTTTGATAGCGATCATAGTTGAAGAGATGGTTTTAATCCATCCAAATACATAACTTGTCTTTGGATATTTATATTTTATCACATATGTGTGGACATTACAATCCATGTTGATGTAGTCCTCACTCATCTAATTCACAAGCTATAGCAAAGGATGATATATTAGACTTGCCAAATTTCTTAGAGAGTACCCAAATTGGATATTGTAGGTATTCCATGTTTTACACACACATGTGTGCATGTGTGCATGAACAAACACAAATTAGAACAAAAGGAAACCATAATAAAAAAATATGAGAAATAAAGTGGGAATGATCAAAGACTATTTTCCTAGAAAAAATAGGAAAAAATATTTTAGTATGAGATAAAAATAGGCATTTAGACATACAAAATGGTTAATCATGAACTAGACATATAACCAACCCTTAAAAATTTTATAATATTAAATATTGAAAAAAAAGCTCTAGGTTACTTATGTTGCAAGGTTACATAGTAATGGTAGGAAAACTCATTAAAAATCAAAATATCAATTGAATAGATTACCCATTGTAGATCTCTTCTAAAGAAAATATAGATGATATAGCTTATGACCTATGATAGACTTTATACTATCTTGAAAACATCCAAAAGGATGTATCAAAACTGAAAACTTAATATATGAGTAATTATTTTGAAATTGTGATGATAACTCATATCAAGGAGAATGAAATCTTTTTTAGTGGTTTTTCTATCTAGCAAACTATAACAAAAGCTAGTTTAGATCATTTATATGAAGAGCAATAAAAACCAAACAATATCCAATAAACAAATTTGACTAATATATTAAATAAAAAGGCTCTTGTTGATAGTGTATGAAAAATTTGGAAAATATTAGAACTTATGTAAATAAAATTATGATTTCTCAAGTTGAATATGATAGTTTTGAGGAAAATCAATAGTCTTCAAATGCTAGTAATAGAGAAAACCAAGGAAAAGTGTTAAATATAAAGAAAGGGAATCAAGGTTTTGAACAACCAATATACTCCCTCCTAAATCTATTAGGTACACAAAAGATGAAAATCTTAAATCTAAACATGATACAACTAACTCATAACAACCTAACATGATACAACTAACTCATAACAACCTAGGATAAGACAAGATCTAGAAATGACAACTAATACTTCTAGAAGGAGTCTTCTAATCCTAATTAAAATTGGCATGTGAATATGTCCCCTAATTACCTAGTAAGTGAATTAACTAGGTACAAGACATTTACTCACACCGACACCCCCACTTAAGTGCAACTTAGGGAGAAGATTATTATGATAAAAGACATGAAGATGAAAATGAATATGTGTCACAACTACTAGGCCATGTTAGATACCCATTTGCAATGCAAATAGAATAGGTGCAATCTCTCACAAATGGAGAAAAGGAGAAAACCCAATGGGACAAAACTCCTCTCTAAAAGAGAGAAAATAAAATAAAACAAGATGACGTATTGAGGACTCAATGATACCCCCAAGGACTACATCCATCATGTATATATAATCAATGAACCCCCATAAGAGGAAAAAGAGAGACAAGATATCCCCCCCACAATGAAGAAGCTCCAATGCTTATGAAGAATGCCTGAAAACAAAAGATGACCCAATGTCTACAAGAAACACATCTTGGACCTTAGGAAGAAACAAATATGTAGGATAATGAAGAAGCTAGTCCATATCCAAATAAATGGAGAAATAATAAAGTGTCAACATGCATGCCTTTGAAAACTAATTAAGATTCTCCAATCTTGAATAAGTCACAACATAATCATGGTCAAACTAAACCAAGAAACATGACAAATCAAGTGAATGAGGAGACTCATGAATGTCAATCTCCAAAGACAATGAAGATGGGATAACAGTTGTGGTGAAACTTTCATCAAAGAGGAGAGAAACCCTCTCAACTGTGTCCTCCAAATCTTGAGTATGAGACTCCACAAACAAGTTAGAAATACCTATCAAATATTCATCCCACAAAGCAAGATCTGAAAACTCATTATCATCTTGTTGAATAGAAGCATTGATAGCTAAAGAAGCAAGAGGTGGAGGATTAGGAAGCTCAATCCTACTCTCTAGAATACCAAGGTTTAGATGACCAAACTTCTCCTCACAAACACGATTCAAACTCAATGAAGGAGTGTGATATGCAGTCAAAGGAACATTATCTTCTTTTCAAACAAAATTTGAAAAGGAATACAAATGAGATGGATGATCAACCATCCTAATAGTAATGATATGGGTTAGTGCAGGATCATGGGGGTCCAAACTAAGCCCTTAAGTGGCAATAAAAATTTAAGAAAACAACATTAGGAAACTTGACATAAAAATTCTAGATAATAGTTTTCTTTAACATAATTTTAAAAATATGTAAGAACAAAATTTATATCAAATTGAATGTAGTTTCTAAGATACTAATCATTTTTTGGAAAAAAATAAATAAATATATTTGGTGAAAATTTGAAATTTCAATATAGTAGTACTAAATTTCTAAGAAAAAATAAAAAGCAGGTGTATGTCTCACCAACCTAAGTAGAAGAAAGATTTTTTTTTTTAAAACTTTCAATATAAGTAGAGGACACATACTCGAGTGTGCTACATTTTTTTTGTAATTTTTTTGCAAGTGAATACTTAGTTATGAATTTTTTTATTAGTGTAGTGACAAAAAAACGTATCCATTTACATTTCCTCACTTGTTTGGGTTCTCCTAGTTAAAATGGACTTAATTGTTCCTTAATTTAGTGTTGTAAAATGTATTTATTTACACTTTCACACTTATTTAGGGCTCCCTTAATTAATTGGGATTAATGTTTCCTTAATTGGCCTTTCGATTCATTTGCTAATCTTGTTAATTTCATTTTTCACAGAGGAAACCTGACATTCATTAATACCTTAACATAACACTTCTCATTGAGCAATGTGTCCTAGGTTTATGGGCTTAGGACCCATTTTCCCATGGGCGAATGGGTCCTCCCTAAAACTTAGGACCAAATTTTAAAAATTTTGTTTGGAGGTATTTTAACATATTCAAATATGTGATTGAATGTCGGCTTGTGATATTTGAATTTCAAGAAATTAAGGATACCTATCTATAAATATAAGGTTATTTCACTATGTTTCACCTAAAATATTTTAAGAAGCATTCCTAAGGAAAATATTGTGATCAAAGGAATTCAAGAGTAGATTTATTAGATTTTTATTGCAGCATTCAACATCCAATTGTTGAGTGTCAAAGTCTTCTTACATCATGTATATTTTTGCAGCCAATATGGTGATGTAGATTTCATGATCCAATCAAGCATTCAAGTCAAAGATTCAAGGTTCAAGATCAACTTCCATTGAAGCCATTTCATGCAAGTTGTAGATTTACATTTCAAGCTTTATTCAAGGGTTTGTTAAGCGGTAACATTGCTTTGTTCATATTCATCATTCCCTCTTCCATGATATTATTCATTTCAAGGTTTAATTACCAAAATGGGGTTTGACCAAGGAAAACCCCCACCTGCATTTCCCCAAACAAAACAATTTTTCCCTCTCATGTTATGTTTGTAGATCTAGAAGGAAGAAATATTGAAGATATCTTGAAGAGAAAATTTGAAGAAGTTGACAAAGTTGTAAAAGTTGTCATAAAAGTTGTCATCTCACAAAAAATCATCTACAAAATTTATTTATGAAATTCTGACACTGCCACTTGGAAAAAATTAGAAGATTTAGATTTGTATCAAAGTCTCTTGAGAGTTGAATAAAATCCCTAATAGTGGACCCATTTACCCCTGGTTAAATGAGTCCCAATCAGCCTTTGAAAACTCACTTTTAGTGCAAGGTACACTTAGATCTTTCCTTCTTTGATCTACACTTTGATTGTAGGTTCTATTAGTATTGATCTTAAAATAGTTGTTTCAAGTGTTAAGTTGCATTTTGGTGTTAGTTTACTATTTTTAATTGTTCTCCCCAAAGTGTTGTTTAATGTTGATCCCCATCCTTTAGTCATAAAGAAATATGTAGATTCACCCTTTGAGTTGACTCACCTAAGGGTTGCAAGTCAATTCTTTGTGTGAATCTCATTTCCTCATGAAATGGAGGAAGATAGGTCCATCATAACCCTATTTCCCTCCATTAATATTGGTAAACCTATTTTATTTCTTTTCAATTAGAAAGTTTTTAAAAATTTAGAATTTGTTTGTCTAACCACCATAACTTGGTCAAAAATTTATGAAATTCAATTTTTATATTTTTCATCCTATAGTACAGGAAGCATAAAATGTGCCGCATCTTTCAGATTTTAAAAATGTGAATTTTTTTTAGAGTTATAGATGTTTTTCAATTAGTGTATCAATCAGGACTTTAGTTGTAATACATGTAAAAAATAAATAATAATTATCTATTAAATTAAAAATAAGGCATATCTTTTATTGGTGGAAAGTTTCCAATTTTGTCAATAAACCCTTTTCATTTCATCAAATTTGGATAAAAAATTCATTAGCCAAATTTTTGTCATATTGCCACTTTTTGGACCCTCGTGATCCTACACTCACCCATATCTCTAGTCTCCAAGTCCCTTATGTACACTTTATCAAGAGTGAACTCAACTGATTTAACTTGACCACTATGGGTATTTTGATAAATAGAAAGAAGACTAGTGGACAAAGAATGAACATAAAGTACATCATTAAAAGTGTCCTCTCCCATGTTAATATAACCCTTCCCACTTACCTTCATGTATAAATATTGTTACCCATCGATATATGAGGTGAATTACAAGGCTCAAAAGAGGAGAAAATTCTAATAGATGATGCCATATGTTGAGATGTGCCTGAATCATCTATTAGATTCAAGACTTGTAGAGGCCAAGAGTTCTTGTCCTTTCATTTCTTGTAGCCTAGTTGTAGATCCTATGTTCTCTGACTATAAAGATGAAGATGTTTTTGATTGAGATGTTGAAGAAGAAGAAGAAATTGATGAGGGAAATTGTATGTTATTATTTTGAAGAAGGTGTGTGAGCTCATCAATCTTCTTATTATAACATATATTCCCATCATGTCCTAACCATTTATAATATGCACATTTAAACTTCTTTTTTCTAGATGAATCCTCTTTAGAAGAGAGAGTGGACTCAGGAGTGCTATGTGAAGGAGATTTTTTACCTTGCTCATTAGACTTGGGTTCCTTATTCTACTTCTTACCTTTTCCATTTGAAGCCTTTGAATGTTTTGCAAGAAGAGCATGAGATTTGGAAGACTTCAATGTGCCCATGTGTGCCAAATTTTCTTGTTCCCTTGTGAGTTGAACTACAAATTCATCAAGAGAAGGAATTTTGTATTCATTTCCAAGGGCATCACTATAGCATAAAATATAGAAAAAAGTATTGAATAATCAAGACCAAGCTTAGCAAGAATAGAAATAATAAATCGTTCATCATCTCTAGTGACCCCATAATTAGATAACTATAGCCTAAGAGAATTGATCTTAGAGAATAATTCTTGGATATTGTCAAAGTCTAAAGGATTGAGACTCATTAGTTTATTCTCTAACATAAATTTCCTTATTTTATCTAGCTTACCAAAGAGACCCTCTAAAGTAGTCCAAATTTGATTTGGATGTGCGTAAGATGCAACATAATATCTAAGATTTAGAGAAATGGACAAAATAAGAGTACCAAGGGCTTCATCTCTTCTATCAAACCATTTTCTTCTTTTTGTGGCTCATGTGGGTTCTGAATCTATGCCAAATGTGATTCTTTATAACTTCAATTTTAATAATAACATCCCCGTTTGAGATTTCCATTCATGATAGTTATATGGAGTTAGAGACACCAATTTTAGAAAATTCATGATAAAATCAGAAAATACAAGAGAGAAGCAACAAATTTCCCTTCACAATACAATAAATTAACCCCTTTGTCCCAAACAAATTGACACTTTTTTTGAAAATTTACAACAATGTATCCTAAAGTACTAAATCGGCTTCAAACTAAAATTTTGAAATTCTTGAAACAAATCTATAAAATATACATGTACAGAACTATAGTGCTCCTAAGTACCTTCCTAATGTCACATGAATTGGGAAAAATGAAGTCTGAAGCCAAAACTTATGAGTTCGGAGGTTGAAAAGCAAGATCTAACTTCAACCCTAAAAAAAAGGCACAAAACATCAATTTTTTTGCAAAAAAATTACACCATTGAAAAATTCAGAGAATCTTCTTTCTGATGGTATTTTGTTTCAAAAAATTGGCCTCTTGGATTAAAATTTATGATAATTTGAAAAAACCCCTATTTTGGACACTTCGGGATCAAATCTAAGCTTTAAAGGCTAAATTGGTGTAAATTTTAGCACCTAATCAGTCATATGACCATAGGCACTAATAGTACAATAAAAAAACATTTCCCTTGGTAGTGGCGGGTTTGGGGAGCCTATCAGTACCACTACCTCTGAGTAGTGGTGGAGTGGCAGTTCCTGCGTGCTCCCCCTCCTCACCCTCCCCCTCTCCCCTGCTATAAATAAGCTTGGCACAACTAGTACAGAATTGCCCACTGGGAAAAATTATTGAAGCAATGGTTAAAAAAAAGTTTATAAATATTAAAAAATCTGCCAACAAGACCCTGTCAGCTACGTACTATGCAAAAAATAAAATGCAAACCAAACTTTAATTTAAACCCCGAAGCCTTAAAATTAAGTTTTTACCTATAAATATTAAAAAAACTTCTCAATCTAATAAAAATAAATACCTCATAGCTTTTTAATAATTTTTTTTCTACAAAAATTAAAAATTGTACCTATTCAAGGGGTCATACGGCTTGCCTGTGCAAAAAAAATTGCCTTAAAAATACTTGAGGCCACATATAGTAAAATTTTATATCAAAATTTATCTCTCGAGCCTATGGTGAAGTCGATTTTGGGCTCAAAGTGCCCAAAAATTTCAACTACCTCAAGATCTCACAACTAAAACTCTCAAATTAATAGCCTCATAGATCCGGAAAAACATAACCAAATTTGACAAATCGAAAGGAAAACTTGACTTTCTTTGATGCCCTAGATTCAACCATGAGGTTGTTGAAACCTCAACATGCACCTAGAAAAATCTTCAAGCCAACACATAACCCTCATATTTGGGAAGAAATCTACAACAATGAAGCTCTAATACAATGTAGGAGTTAATGGTGACTCATCAACACCCCCAGGAACAATTGCTAGACCAAAATATCTTCCACAAGAGAGAAAATGACAAGAGTAATTGCTTCAACAATGTAATATTGAATATGGTTGAATATTGGTTGAATATACAAATGTACATGAGAGGCCTTGGTTATAAAGGCAAGGTGAGACAAGATTGTGACATGTGTCTTAATTCTATATCATGAGACAACTAACTCATAACAACATAGGGTAAGATAAGATCTAGAAATGACAACTAATACTTCTAGAAATAATTTTTAATCCTAAGTAAACTTAACTTGTGAATATGTCCCCTAATTACCTAGTAAGTGAATTAATTAGGTACAAGACAAATATTCACAACAATATTATTTACACCTAGTATGATGGTTTAAGTATTGTTTTTTATTACTAAATTAGGATAGGAGAACTTTAGACACCTAAAATTTACCACATCCTAATCACACATCTAACATCACCACTTTTGACACCATCTCAACCACACTTGCATCATCTTAGCACTAATTAATTAGATAAATCATATTTATTTCATTAATTAAGATTTAGCTTTTAACATTCCCTCCATCATCAAATTAATTAAATAAGTCATGTTTATTTAATTAAACTATTTTTTTATATCCCTCTCACATAATCAATTAAATAATCTTAATTATCCTAAAGTCTCTAATCCTAATATAATCCTCACTAATAGGACAATCATGTCTCATCCATTATTTAAAATTAAAATAAATATAACTAATCAATCCAAAATAAATTCAATCCTAAATTCTAGCCATCACATCAATGAAGAAAATTTTAGCCACCCATTTCCAATTATCTTTTATTCAAAATAAATCAACTTTTAATCCTAACCATTCACTTAATCTAATCAATCGAAACCCTCCAACATTTGATTTCTCCTCTCTTTGAAATTCAAATTTAAAATTTCTTTCATTCCATCCTAGCTAAGCATTTTAAATTAATCTCAACCTCATTTTATCCTCACAAAATCTATGAATATCACATTCTTCAAGCCATTTCAAGTGTGAGAATTGGATGTAAAGCAAGACCATTTTGTTGGAATTCTTGAACAGCTAAATTCATCCTCTCAACCAATAAATATCAAGTAGATCCATTGCATCAATAGGCTTTTGGTAAGAGAGTTTCATTTTTCTCATATTGTTTAGTTTACATTCTCCTTTGCTCAACGGAAGTAGAATTGGATGTAAAATAAAAACTTTGTTTGTGCATTTCACATTATTTTATTCTACATTTTTTATGTACATTTTGGCATACCAAACATTAGATTTGTGAAGATATCTTATCGATAGTATTAACCAACCATGTGAGCATAACTAATAGCTTATGAATTTATCATGTTCATATTTAAAATTTTCTCTTCAAAATCATAGAGTTGTTAGTTCTGCAAGATCTATTCTTCTAAATTATTTTTGATAATTTTTTCGTAATGTAAAACTAAATTACTTTGGAGCATTCTATCAAGCTGGTCATGGCACTATGCTAGTCAAATCAAATTTCTTTGAAGTGTCTTGGCAATAGAAAATGTCTGGAGATTCAACAATAAGTACATTCATATCTCTATGACCACATGCTGACCTTGTTTTCAACATGGGCGTGACAAAAGCTTAGTCTATGAACAAAAGGGAAAATTATTTTTTGTGCTTCACTGCACCTCCACTCAATGGCATTTCTAGCCCTTTACCACTCGTTCAACTCTGCTATGATAACATCAATGTCATATAAAATAAATAAACAATTCAAAATCTAAACAATTTAAGCATGCTAGGATCTGAATCTATATCTCTTTGCCACACATACAAAAACCATCTAAATAATCCACCTACACCCAACATTTGCATCATTGTAGATAAAACAACTCATTTCGTTGCCCCAATTGTCTTTTGTGAGCTGCGACTTCCACTAACAATTTCATATGGCCCCAACTTAATTCTTTTCCAATAAGGACCATTTGCTACGTTAATTCTTTACTTAGAAAATAGAACAAAATGAACTCCCCTATTTTATGGCTGTATCCTAGGGTTATTCCATGATATTGGTTTACAATTTTTGGTCAAATTGGACATTGAACTGAATTTTTATAACTAAATCTTCACTTTCGGACACCTATAGCGGCTAAACCATGAGGAATTTGAAGATGATGCAAACTACTGATTTGTGACATTCTTTATGTAGATTCTAAATATATTTTTTTCAAAATTTTTGGAATCAAATTGCACTTATTTTTCCATCTCCTTTGAAAACTAGTTTTTAATAGTAAATACTATTTTTAAAGAGTGACATCACTGGCTAACACATAACTTTTTTTCTATGAAAGATATATTTTTTTTTTTAATTTAGATTTGTAACTACGATATCTAGTGCATGGAGTTGGTTTCATAGCATTTAATTGAATACATTTTTTCTTAATTAAGTTTTAAAGTCAAACCAGTTACAATTTAGACATGACTCACTGGTTAAGGCATAAATTTTTTTGTATGTATCGAAATTCAATTTTAGTTTTTTTGTTGGATCAAGGACGTCTATATCTAGTGCACTAATATTTTTCAAAAAAAAAATTGATAATTTGCTATTTTTCCACATGTGCAAAACAGAGCTTGATTTTTGATGAAAACCTATGTTTTATCAAACTAAAAAATAAAATACATAATAAAACCAAAACATATTAAAATTATATTCGATGGATAGCTCGTTCCGAGGACTACCATCATCTAGTTGGGTATGTGAAGTCTCCTCCATTTTCATCCTTAACCTGAACTTTGAAAGAATTTTTTTTTCAAAAATTTGGTGCAAGAAAAGGAGAAAGGGGAAAAGGGGGGTTTCGCTTGAACCCTCCTTTGAGAAAACCCCCCTTGAACCTACGAGCAAAGGTGGATTCACTTGAAGGGGGGTTCAAGCGAACTCCCTATTTTTCAAAATTTCTCTTTGTTTTCCATTTTAAAATGTGCTAAAAGGTGGGTCCCCTTATTTAATAAGGTTTGCTCGAAAGGGGGTTTGAGAGAACTCATTAAGGGTCCATATGAACCCCCAGTTCATGCAAACCATTAAAAACCAAAAAAAAAAATCAAGGAAGCATTTTTGCAGTTTTCCTTTCATCAACATAATTGTAAACCAGTATTGTGGGATCACCCCTTGGAAGCTGCTACAACAATCATATTGTGTGCTTCTTCAAGCCATTACTATAGCAATACTAGCTACTTTCTCAAATTGTTGCTAAGAATATATTTCTCCTTTGATTGCATTCATCAATCTAGTAAAAGAACTAACTAGAAGCGATGAATATCCCCAACAAAGAATGGAAAACAAAATACATTTAATTTCATTTAATATTTCTAGCTAGGAAATCTTGTCTAAGAAGATACACATTTGATTTTTCATTTAAACTTGTCCTACATTTGGAATTACAAAATATTGTTTAAATTCACTTGGTTGTAGATATGAAATTTTACAGATGAGAAAAATTTGGGAGATATGCTAGGGACCAAAACACAAAGTCTACGATGGTGGAAATAAATGTGGCAGTTAGTACTATTTCCAAAACTCCCCCTTAAGCACAACTACTACCATCCATGATGCCCAAGTTGTCTCTTTGATGAACAAAATTTCCTTTCCCAATGGCTTTGCAAAAATATATGCACACTCTTCTTTAGACCTGCAATGTTCCAAAACAAATTCTCCATCATTGATTAGTTCCCTTATGTAGTGATACCTTGTGTCAATTTCCATTCTTCTCTTATGAAAGACTAAGTTCTTGGATAGTACAATTGTTGAATTGTTGTCCTAAAATATTTTAGTTGCCTCTTCTTGTTCACACCTTAAATATTTTAAAATTATTCTTATCCATATGGCTTAACATGCTACCCCTATTGTTGCTACATACTCAGCTTCAATTGTAGATAGAGAAACAATTGGTTGTTTCTTGGAATCCAATGAAATGACTCTCGAACCCAAATGAAATGCATATCTTGATGTGCTATTTCTATCATCTAAACTTCCTGCCCAATCATTGTCTATGTAGCCAACTAACTTGAAATCATTTGTTGCGCTATATAAAATTCTATATCCCTTGGTTCCATTCACCAACCTTAGGATTATTTTAGCTGCCAGCCAATGTGTCTCTTTTTGAGTCTCCATAAACCTTGATATTAAACTCACTGCATACATTATATTAGGTCTTGTTGCAATAAAATACATTAAACTTCCAACCATGCTTTTAAATAGGGTTGGATTTACATGGTTGCATATAATCATCCTTACTCAATTTCAAACATATGACTATTGGTGTTGGAGAAGACTTGTTGTTTTGCATTTTAAACCTCTTCAAGATATCAGTTGCACACTTTGATTGAAAAATAAATATAATTTTTTTCTTTTGTTGCACTTCTATGCCTAGGAAGTATCTTAATAGCCCTAAATCAATCATCTCAAATTTATTTTTCATAGTTTCTTTAAAATCAGCAATGAATATATCATTATTCTCTATGAATATTAAGTCATATACATACAAAACAACAATTAAGATCCTACCATCACTTTTACTAAATTCATTGCTCAAAACATATGTGTCATTTTTTTTGTACCATGCCCATAGTTCTTGCTTCAAGCCATAAAGTGTCTTTTTTAGCCTATACACTTTTTTCTTCTTGCCCTTGAACCCCATATCCAGGTGGCTACTCTATATACACTTCCTCTTTCAATACTCCATTTAAAAATGTAGACTTCACATCCATTTGATATACCTTCCATTGATGTTTGATTGCTATTGCTAAGATCGCTCTTACTATTTCCATTCTTGCAACTAGAGCATATGTTTCATCATAGTCTCTTCCAGGTTGTTGTTTGCATCCCTTGACAACCAATATTGTTTTGTTCCTTTCAATCCTTCCTTCTACATTGCATTTAGTCTTATATACCCACTTTACTCCTATGACATATTTTCCTTTTGGAAGACTCACTAACTCCCATGTTTCATTCTTTTCAATTGCATCAATTTCTTCATCCATTGCATTTACCTATTCTCCATCTTTAATTGCATCTTCAAAATGAATAAGATCATCAATATGTGAATATAATGCAAAAATAGAATTCAGACTTGCAATATTCTTACCTTCATTTTTCTCATAAATATCTCTGATACTTCTAATTTTTTGTCTTCTCAATCTTGCCAAGGTTGGATTTGATGTGTCACTTGAGGTTGAACTTGTAGAATGTTGACATGATGGGCCTGCACTATGAGTTCCTATTGTTGCTGGTGTTTTTTGTCCACTTGAAGGTGTGTTTTCTTGAATGTGTGAGGTTGTCCTTATGCTTGTTGAAGGTGTCACTTGAGGACCACTTTGTTGAGCTTGAATGGGAGTGGGGGGAGTCACATTTGAAGGAATACCTACTGGTATTATTTCCTCTTTATCTTCTTGCAACACACTTTCTATTACATTTAATACTATTTTCTTTAAGCTACCATTCCATGCTTCCTCTTCAACAAACTGCACATCCCTGCTGATTATTACCTTTTTGGGTATTAGATTGTATAGCTTATATGCATTTGATTCTTCATAGATATACCACAAATATACATCTCTCTCCTTTGCTATCTAATTTATTTTTCAATTCATTTGAGACACGTGCATATGCCACACATTCAAATACTCTCATATAAGAAACATCATGTTTCTTTCCACTCCATGCTTCTTCTGATATCATATTCTTTAGGCTCTTGGTTGGACATCCATTCATTATATCTAGACTACACATGAAATTGCTTCAGCCCAATACTCATTTAACAATTTTTTTTCCTTTAACATGCTCCTTGCCATTTCCATAATTGTTTGATTTTTCCTTTCAGCTATACCATTTTATTGAGGTGTGTATCTAGTAGTGAATTTGTTGGAAATATATGCCTCAAACATTACAAGTTGAAACCTCCATGAGTGCCAAGTCAGCGTGATAGGTTCCATATCTAGCCGACTAGCAGTTTGCTTTATTCATTTCTGAACAGGTTATTGTGACCTTGCCATTGTCTTGTCGAAAGGTTGCACTGTGAAGTCTACCACTGTAGCATGATGTATTCGTTATGACATCAGAGCGATCGGGAGACCTCTGGCCAATAGGCCATTCAATTGTGCATCGGTGAGACTCTTCACGATTGTGATCTTCGGTGAAGCTTAAGGTTCTCGCTAAGATGTCTCAGCGAAGTGGTAATGTCTTGCCGACAGTGATTACTTTGAGATCCTCGGGGTAACTCATTACGACTCGATGAGAAGTCACCATGAAATCAAATGTTATGCCAGTTGTGTTTCATTGGAGAGACTTGGTCGAAGGAAGTGTCTTCGATAAGATGTCCTACCAAAGTGGATATGTCTTAGTGACTAAGACTTAAGTTAGAATCTTCGGTGTAACTTAATGAACTCGGGGAAACATCTTGGCGATAAGCTCTTGTCTTGCCAACTAGTCTTCAGAGCTCGTTATGACTTAATCTCATTGGTATAATGTCACACTGAAAGCTATGTGTTTGGGCAACAGATGAAGCTCTTGGGATAAGTCATAGAGATCGGTAAGTTCTCTCAGTGAAGGGCGATGTCTCGGTGATGGGTAAACACTTCGAGGTAACATATGGAGATCGGTATGAACTCTTGGCAATAGGAGTGAGCCTTTCCGACTTCTACTTGGTGCTCGGTAGGCTTGGGGACTTCGGTGTAACTTTAGTGTTTCGCTATAACCTTCTGGCGAAAGCGATAAGTCAGGGTGACTACTTGATGTCTCGGTGTATCTCTTGGAGCTCGATGTAACATCTTGGTGACTATAGAGGCTTTCAGCAACATCGATATGAGTTCAATGTGGCATCGGCGAGACACAGTTAGCATCTCACCGAGATGCCAATACAATACAAATTCTATTGAATGGTTGACCGTCCTATGTGGAGTCTCGTGGATGAATAGAAAGAGCCAAAGGGGAACAGTTCGAAGACAGTCAGTTGCGATGGTTCTATAAGGAAGTTCTACAGATAGAATTTGACATGGATATAGTTGCAAGTTGCAGATGCTTGGGGGTTGGATAGAAGTTCGATCAACAGTGAAGTGTGAAAAATTCAAACTATATCAGTGAAGGATTTAAAATCTGTAAAGGCTATAACTTGGATGTTTTTTCTGTTCGAAGAAGGTTCATGATGAATGTTGTTGTATAATGACACCAGAAAGATAAGTTTGGAATTGTATGTAATTTTGATTATTGTAATACAAAGTGATTTCTCTTGGTGTGGTGGGTTTTTCTCCCGTAAGGGTTTTCCCATGTATATCTAGTGTTCATGTGTGATTGTCAAATACTCTGTTTCTATAATCTGTTTCATAGTGCATCTTAACTTGAATGTAATTGGAAAATTTAAAAGTACTTCTGCATTCTTTCTTGAGGTATTGACATTAGGAGAATTGTTTTCCACATCTAATTTTCCTTACAAGTGGTATCAGAGCCTGGCCAGTTGTGTTATCCTTGGGGGTACATTGGGTTTTTTGTGTCAATACTGTTCAGTGGGAGTTTTATAGAGATTGTTATTTCTATTTATAGATTAAGATGTCTAGTTCAGCTAGGAAGATTGAAATAGAGAAATTCAATGGTAGTAACTTTGAATTGTGGAAATTCGAGATGGAGGATTTCTTAGTAGATCAAGACCTTTGGCTTGCTGTGTCTGGAACTAAACCTATAGGCATGAAGCAAGAAGAATGGGACCTTGCAAATAGAAAATCGAAGGGGCTGATAAGGCTCTATTTGGTAGACTCAGTTCTTCTCAGTGTGCATGAAGAGAAGACTGCTTCTCTCTTGTGGAAGAGATTGGCATCTATTTATCAAGGGAAATCCTTAGTGAATAAGTTGTTCCTTAGAAAGAAGCTCTACTCTTTGAGGATGCAGGAAGGAGGGTCTGTAGCTAATCATTTGAATGTATTTAATATGCTACTTGCACAATTAACATCTATTGGTGTAAAGATTGAAGAAGAGGATCGTTGTATGCTTCTGTTATGTTCTTTTCTAGACTCGTGGGATCATCTAGTGATGGCTATTGGGAGTACAACATCCAGTTTCAAGATGGAAGATGTTGTTGGTTATTTGTTGTCAGAAGAGATGAGAAGAAAATCTTCTGAGATGGCGAAGGAGGCTCTTGTTGTCAGAGGAAGGTCAAAGGAGAAAGGCAAGAAGAAGGACAAGAAGTCCAAATCTAAATCAGAAGGGAGATCAAAATCTCCTAGCAAGAAGTCCAAAGTGAAGTGATGGAACTGTGGGCAACCTAGTCATGTCCGAAAGGATTGTAAAGAGGAGAAAAAGAAGAAGGGCTCTTCCGATAATGGTTCTTCTCACAATGATGGTGACGCCTTCATTGCAGCCTTGGCTACATAGGCATCAGGTGATGTCTGGCTGATTGATTCTGGAGCATCATTCCACATGACATCTCACAGAGAATGGTTCACAAAGTATGAAGAATATGATGGTGGAAAGGTGTTCTTGGTGAGTGATTCAACCTTGGAAATTGTTGGTCGTGCAAGAGTCAGAATCTAATTCCCTGATGGCAGAATAAAGGGAATCAATAATGTTATGCACATACTAGGTCTGGCTCGAAATCTATTGTCTGTAAGTATGCTAAATGATATCGGAGTACCAATTTTGTTCTCAGGAAGTGGATGCAAGATGACTAGAGGTTCAATGGTGTTGGCTAGAGGTGCTCAAATTGGTACCCTGTACAAGCTGGATGCACAAGTTGTTCAATGTAACAATGTCTCTTCGAAGTCACTGAAAGCTGCTCATGGAGGTATAGAGGGAAATATCCCTAATTATGTAAACTCTACAGAAGTAAAACTTCTTGCAAAGAAGACTATGCATTGGCATCATAGGTTAGGCCACATAGGAGAAAAAGGTTTTAAAACCTTGAAGAACAAAAATCTTGTTGAGGGGCTTGAAGATTGTAATTTCGAATTTGAATTCTGTGAACACTGTATATATGGAAAGCAGCACCATGTTTCATTTTATGACAGTCCTCATAAATCTTTTGGTTTGTTAGATTATATCCATTTAGATGTGTTTGGTCTAGTGAATGTTCCTTCATTGTCTAAATCAAGATACTATGTGTCGTTCATTGATGATTATTCAAGGAGAGCATTTGTTTATTTTTTAAAAGGTAAATCAAATGTGTTCAGTAAATTTAAGGAGTTTAAAAATCTTGTTGAAAATCAGACTGGTAGAAAAATAAAATGCTTAAGGACTGATAATGGCGGTGAATTATGTTCTGATGAATTTGAAAGATATTGTAAAGACCATGGAATCAAAAGACACAAGACTACACCTTATACTCCATAGCAAAATGGAGTTGCTAAAAGGTTCAATAGGACAGTGATGGAGAGAGCACGAAGTATGCTTAGTAGTGCTGGTTTGGAGGAGAAGTTTTGGACTGAAGCTACTGCTACGGCATGTTACTTAGTTAATCGGTCTCCAAACTCTGCTCTTGTTGATAAAACACCTCTGGAAGTGTGGTCTGGTAAGAAGCCCTCTCTTAGATGTATTAGAGTCTTTGGTTGTGAAGCATATGCCTATGTGCCTAATGTAAAAAGATCTAAGCTGGAGAACAAGGCTGTCAAATGTATTTTCATTGGTTATAGTGCTAACATTAAAGGATACAAGCTTTGGAATCTTGTTACAGAGAAGGTTGTATATAGCAGGAGTGTAATATTTTAGGAGTTGAAACCTTCCACCTTGGATCTGCAGTCAGAGACAAAGTCTGAAAATAGTAAGGATGTAGCATCAATTCCTCCTACACCAGAGAAAGAGGAATTGAAAATTCAAAACATACCTAAAAATGAGGAGAGCTCAATGTGGCAACTACAGAGGATTTCAGCGACATCGATATGTGGTCAATGTGGCATCGGTGAGACATAGTTAGTGTCTCACTGAGATGCCAATACAATATGAATTTTGTTGAATGGTTGACCATCCTGTGTGGAGTCTTGTGGATGAATAGAAAGAGCCAAAGGGGAACAGTTGGAAGATAGTTAGTTGTGATGGTTTTGTAAGGAAGTTCTACAGACAGAATTCGACATGGATATAGTTGCAAGTTGCAGATGCTTTGGGGTTGGATAGAAGTTTGATCAACAGTGAAGTGTGAAAAATTCAAACTATATCAGTGAAGGATTTAAAATTTGTAAAGGCTATAACTTGGATGTTTTTTCTGTTTGAAGAAGGTTCATGATGAATGCTGATGTATAATGACACCAGAAAGATAATTTTGGAATTATATGTAATTTTGATTACTGTAATACAAAGTGATTTCTCTTGGTGTGGTGGGTTTTTCTCCCGTAAGGGTTTTCCCACATATATCTGGTGTTCATGTGTGATTGTCAAATACTCTGTTTCTTTAATCTGTTTCATAGTGCATCTTAACTTGACTGTAATTGGAAAATTTAAAATTACTTCTACATTCTTTCCTGAGGTATTAACGTTAGGAGAATTGTTTTCCGCATCTAATTTTCCTTACAGAATTGTTTTTGAATTCCAAGATCTTTGCAAAATCTTAGGAAGTCGTTTGATATGTACTCACCACCTCTATCTATTTTGAATGCTTTAATGTAGTGCCCACTTTGCTTCTTCACAAGGACATTGAACTAGCAAAAGAAATCAAATGCCAACACTTCATCCTTATTCCCTTGGAAGTAGACCCACATTTTACTTATGTAATCATCAATGAATATCATGAAATAATATCTTCCTCCAATTGAGGGTGTTTTCATAGGACCACATAAATCTGAAAGGACAATCTCTAATGGTGTGGTTGCCCTCATTGATTTTCCTAATAGAAATTATTCTCTATGTTGTTTTCCCAAAATACATCCTTCACACAACCTTGATGGTTTCTCTATGAGTGGAAATCCCTTTACCATGTTTTTCCTATGCAATAGGTTTAAGCATCCAAAGTTTATGTGTCCAAATCTTAAATTCCATATCCAATTTTCATCCTTAATTTCAACTTGAAATATTGTTTGTGTGACTATTGCACCTTTCCCTTTATCCACAGGTTGTGTTTAAGAAAATTCTATTTGCAAATCTAGATATATCTTTATGGGGGACATTCTATTTTTTTCCATTTTCACTTTTGCAATAAGTTGATTACTTAGATATTTATCTAAAATTGTGCATTCTCTATTTTTTGAAAAATACTCTATATCCCTTTTGAACGAGCTACCCAATGCTCATCAAATTGTGTTTTAACCCAGGGACAAAATATACATTAGAAATAAAAAATTTCTCCCCCTTTTTGGTTAGAATTTTTCCTTTACTCATACAGTAAGTGCAAAATGATGGGTACCAAAAAGGGGGCATAAGTGGCCACTTTTTTTTTGAAATCAAGAAATACTAACCTTGGACATGAAATTGAGGATAGTTACACTCAAAATTTTGAGATGAAACAAAAACAAGGATCGAAGTTCTCTAAGTCTCCTTTCTAAACTACTAATTTATTTTGAAAATGGTTGAGATTAAGGGGTTCAAAAGAGGGATGTATAAAAATTGGTGTTGTTTTTGTCAAAAAAACATAACATAGAAACTCTTGTACATCCTAGCACGGTGAATTTTTTTTAGTATTTTTAAAATTGCTTTGATGATAAATTAGCTAACATTATATAGTTGATGCATGCTTTTTTTGATAATTTTTTAATGAATATTTGATTTTTTACTAATTTTCTAAGTGGACACTTCCTGAAAAACTAAATTTTGGTTGTGCTACCCCTACAAATTTTGGAAACTAATTGAATTTTTTTTTTTCAAATTTTTAGAATGGAGTCTAGTTTCTAAAAATGAAATTTATTTGAAATTTTTATGAATGGTTAATTTATAATGAAAAAACACCAAACACTATTTTTTGCCAAAAAAGAGACATAAACAAAAGAAATTATGGATGAAAGCCTTAACATTGTTAGAAAGTTTTGCTGTAGTGTTTCTAAATTAGAATGTGTTGTATTTTTTTGCATCAATGTTTCGGATCACACTCCATGATCCATCATCAGGATATGAGAGAGCATAAGGAGTAAAATGGAAATCTATAGACCAAGAATTCAATAAAAAGGAAGAGAGAGGTGGGAAGGAAAAGAAGACATAGGAACCAAGGAGAAAAAAAAAGTTCCTATGTCTACCTTTCCTTCCCACCTCTCTCTTCTTTTTTATTGAATTCTTGGTCTGTAGATTTTTGTTTTACTCCTTATGCTCTCTCATATCTTGATGATGGATCATAGAGTGTGATCTGAAATGTTGATGAAAAAAATACAACACAATCTAATCTAGAAACACTACACCAAATCTTCATGGATTATGGAAATCTATTATCATTAATTGTTAGAAATTGAAAAAAATTACATCATTGGATAGCTAAGAGAGAACCTAACATTACCTAGGTGTTCAATTTGTTCGACATTGAACCACGTGCAATCCTGATCATGAGCACGAACCCGATTATGTGAAATATTGTAGAATTTGTAAAAACATGTCTTTAGTAGTTGGGGATTCCCTCCAATCCTTTGGGTTGGTATTCCAAGGAAAATACCAAGCGCAAGGGTTGAGGATTCCCAAAGCAAGATATAACACGTGTGTTATAATGCACTTGTGTTATATCTTAGTTTTGACATGGTCTTTTGCATTTGTGAGGGACATGTCTAGCAAGACATAACACAAGAACGATATAATGCGCCCACATTATTTCTTCCTTTATGTTAAATGCTACTCTATTGAATGTATGTTTATATATTTGTATGTTTTTATGTACATGTATGCTTGTATGACATGTATGTATGTATTTATGCATGCTTGTATAAATGTATGTATGCATGTATGTATCAATGCATGTATATTGTATGTATGCATATATGTATGTAAGATTGTATCTACACATTTACATGTATGCTTGTATGTATGTATGATTGTATGTACATATGTATTATGGTTTTATGTATGTAATTATGTATGTATTTATGTATTTCTTTAGAGTGAGGGAGAATTTTGAGAGAGACAGAGTTTTCTAGGTAGGGTGGGAGGGAGAGAGGGGGAGAAAGAGAGATACAAAGAGACAAAGAGAGTCTGGAGAGAGAGAGAGGGAGTGTAAATGAGAGTTTAAGAGAGAGGGAGTGTGAGAGAAGGGGTTGGAATGAGAGGGAGTTAGCTAGGTAGGGTGGGAGGGATAGAGGGAGAGAGAGACAGAAAGAGATAGGGGTAGGAGAGAGAGAATTGAGAGAGAGGAAGAGAGAGACAGAGAGAAAGAGAGAGTTATGTAGGTAGGGTGCCAAAGGGAGAGACTTGACAATGTGATGGGGGGTGAGAGGGAGAGACTTGAGAGATAGGTAGTGAGAGGGAGTACGAGACAGAGGGAGTGTTAGCAAGAAACTTGACAGAGGAAGAGGGTGTGTGAGGGAGTGACCTAAGAGAGGGAGAGATAGAGGGAGTTGGAGTGAGAGGGACTTATCTAGCTAGGGTGGGAGGGATAGATAGAGAGAGGGGAGAGAGAGAGAGAGAGAGAGTTACCTAGGCAGGTTTCCAGAGGGAGAGACCTGAGAGAGAGAGGGAGTGGGAGGGAGAGACCTAAGAGAGAGGGAGAGAGGGAGTGGAAGGGAGTGCGAGGGAGAAAGAGAGAGATAGATAGAGGGAGTGAGAGAGGGTGGTAGGAATTAGTTGAGTGAGAGGTACGTAGAAAGAGGAAGAGGGTAGATAGAGACAATTAGAGAGGGTAGGAGAGAGGGAGGGAGAGAGAGGTGAGATGTATAGATAGAGAAAAAGTGATAGGAGTTAAGGGTATAGGGTTGAGGGATTAGGGTGGAGGACCTATAGGGTTGATGGTTTCTAGGGTATTAGGATTTAAGGGTTGAGGGTTGAGGGATTAGGGTTGAGGGCAGATGGTATTGTGTTGAGGGTATAGGGTAGAAGGTTTAAGGGTTTAGGGTTAAGGGGTTTAGGGTTAAGGGATTATAGTTGAGGGTAGAGTGTTTATGGTATAGGTTTGAGGGTATATGGTTGAAGTATTAGGTTGAGGGTTCAATGTAAAGGGTTGAGGGTTTAGGGTTTAAGAATTGAGGGTTGAGGGATTAAGGGTTGAGGGTTGAGGGTTTAATGTATAGCATAAAAGGTAGAGGGTAGAGGGTTTAAGGGTTTAGGGTTTAAGAGTTGAGGGTTGAGAGTTGAGGGTTAAGGGTTGAGGGTTGATGGTTTAAGGTTGAGGGTAGAGGATTGAAAGTATAGGGTTGAGGGATTAGGGTTGAGGTTCCAATGTATAGGGTAGAGGGTATATGGTTTGATGGATTAGGGTTTAAGGGTTCAGGGTTCAGGGTTTAAGGGTTGAGGGATTAAGGATTGAGGGTTTACGGATTAGGGTGGAGATTTTTTTGGATTTAAGGGTTTAAGGGTTGAGGGATTATGGTTTAGGGTAGAGGGTATTGGGTTGAGGGTAGAGGATAGAGGGTTTAAGGATTTAGGGTTTAAGGGTTGAGGGTTGAGGGTTTAGGGTTTAGGGTTGAGTATTTAAGGATTTATGATTTGATGGTTTATGGTTGAGGGATTATGGTAGAGAGGGATGGATGGATGGATAGAGAGATGGTGGGAAAAGTGAGATATATATTAGAGAAGAGGAGGGAGGGACATAGATATATGAGGGTTGAGGATCTAATGTATAGGGTAGAGGGTTTAGAATTGAGGGTATAGAGTTGACGACCTATAGAGTTGAGGGATAATGGTATTGGGTTGAGGGTATATGGTTGAGGGATTATAGTTGAGGGTACATATGGTTTAAGGATTGGGGTTGAGGGTCCAATGTATAGGGTAGAGGGTATCAGGGTTGAGGGTTTAGGGTTTGAGGGTTGAGGATTGAGGGATTAAGGGTTGAAGTTTGAGAATTGAGGGCTAAGGGTAGAGGGTAGAGGGTAGAGGTTTTATGGGTTGAGGGTTGAAGGTTTAAGGTTGAGGGTAGAGGATTGAGGTTATAGGGTTTGAGGATTAGGGTTGAGGGTCCAATGTATAGGGTAGAGGGTATAGGGGTTGAGGGATTAGGGTTTAAGGGTTGAGGGTTGAGAGTTGAAGGATTAAGGGTCAAGAAGGTTGAGGGATTAGGGTAGAGAGTTTACTAAGTGGGTTTAAGGGTTTAAGGGTTTAAGGGTTGAGGGTTTAGGGTTGAGGGTAGAGGGTAGGGGATTGAGGATAGAGGGTAGAGGGTTTAAGGGTTTAGGGTTTAAGGGTTTAGGGTTTAGGATTTAGGGTTGAGTGTTTAATGTTTTATAAGGTAGAGGGCAGAGGGTAGAGGGTTTAAGGGTTGAGGTTTGAGGGTTTAAGTTTGAGGGTAGAGGATTGAGGGTATAAGGTTGGGGGATTAGGGTTGAGGGTCCAATGTATAGGGCAGAGGGTATAGGGGTTGTGGGAATAGGGTTTAAGGGTTGAGGGATTAAGGGTCAAGAGAGTTGATGGATTAGGGTAGAGAGTTTCTAAATGGGTTTAATGGTTTAAGGGTTGAGGGATTAGGGTTGATGGTAGAGGGTTGGGGATTGAGGGTAGAGGGTTGAGGGTTTGAGGGTGAGGTTTGAGGGTTTAAGGTTGAGGATAGAGGATTGATGGTATAGGGTTGGGAGATTAGGTTTGAGGGTCCAATGTATAGGGTAGAGGGTATAGGGGTTGAGGGATTAGGGTTTAAGGGTTGAGGGATTAATGTTCAAGAGGGTTGAGGGATTAGGGTAGAGAGATTACTCAATAGGTTTAAGGGTCTAAGGGTTGGGGGATAATGGTTGAGGGTAGAGGCTAGATGGTTTAAGGGTTTAGGGTTTAAGGGTTGAGGGTTTAGGTTTTAGGGTTTACGGTTGAGAGTTTAAGGGTTTAAGGGTTGAGGGTTTAGGGTTGATGGATTAGGGTAGAGAGGGATGGAGGGATGGATAGAGATATGGAGGGAGAACTGAGATAGAGAGGAGAGAAGAGGAGGGAGGGACAAAGATATATGAGGGTTGAGAATCTAATATATAAGGTAGAGGGTTGAGAATTGAGGGTATAGGGTTGAGTCCCTATAGATGGTAGGAGAGGGAGGGATAAAGAGGTGAGATGTATAGATAGAGAGAAAGGGATAGGGTTTGAGGGTATATGGTTGAGGGATTTGGGTGGAGGACACATAGGGTTGATGGTTTAGGGTATTAGGGTTTAATGGTTCAAGGTTGAGGGATTAGGATTGAGGGTATAGGGTATTGGGTTGAGGGTATAGGGTAGGAGGTTTAAGGGTTTAGGGTTAAAGGTTTTAGGGTTGAGGGTTGAGGGTTGAGGGTTGAGGGTAGAGAGTTTAGGGTATAGGTTTGAGGGTATATGGTTGAAGGATTAGGCTGAGGGTCAAATGTAAAGGGTAGAGGGTATAGGGGTTGATGGTTTAGGGTTTAAGGATTGAGGGTTGAGGGATTAAGGGTTGAGGGTTGAGAATTGAGTGTTGAGGGTTTAATGTATAGGGTAGAGGGTTTAAGGGTTTAGGGTATAAGGGTTGAGGGTTGAAGGTTGAGGGTTAAGGGTTGAGGTTTGAGGGTTGAGGTTTTAAGGTTGATGGTAGAGGATTGAGGGTATAGGGTTGAGGGATCAGGGTTGAGGGTCCAATGTATAGGGTATAGGATATAGGGGTTGAGGGATTAGGGTTTAAGGGTTGAGGGTAGAGGGTAGAGGGTAGAGGGTTAAAGGGTTGAGGGTTTAGGGATTAGTTTAGAGATTTTTCTTAGATTTAAGGGTTTAAGGGTTGAGGGATTAGGGTTGTGGAATTATTGTTTATGGTAGAGGGTATTGGGTTGATGGTAGAGGGTAGAGGGTAGAGGGTAGAGGGTTTAAGGGTTTAGGGTTTAAGGGTTGAAGGTTTAGGGTTTAAGGTTTAGGGTTTAGGGTTTAGGGTTGAGTGTTTAAGGGTTTATAGGGTAGAGGGTAGAGGGTAGAGGGTTTAAGGGTTGAGGTTTGAGTGTTTAAGTTCTAGAGTAGAGGATTGAGGATATAGGGTTGGGGGATTAGGGTTGAGGGTCCAATGTATAGGGTAGAGGGTATAGGGGTTGAGGGATTAGGGTTTAAGGGTTGATGTTTGAGGGATTAAGTGTCAAGAAGGTTGAGGGATTAGGGTAGAGAGTTTACTAAGTGGTTTTAAGTGTTTAAGGGCTGAAGGATTAGGGTTGAGGGTAGAGAGTAGAGGATTGAGGATAGAGGGTAAAAGGTTTAAGGGTTGACGGTTGAGGGTTTAATGTTGAGGGTAAAGGATTGAGGGTATAGGGTTGGGGGATTAGGGTTGAGGGTCAAATGTATAGGGTAGAGGGTATAGGGGTTGAGGGATTAGGGTTTAAGGTTTGAGGGTTGAGGGATTAAGGGTCAAGAGGGTTGAGAGATTAGGGTAGAGAGTTTACTAAGTGGGTTTAAGGCTTTAAGGGTTGAGGGATTAGGGTTGAGGTTAGAGGGTAGATGGTTTAAGGGTTTAGGGTTTAAGGGTTTAGGGTTTAGTGTTTAAGGGTTTAAGGGCTGAGGTTTTAGGGTTTAGGGTTGAGGGATTATGTTTGAGGTTATTAGGGTTTAAGGGTTGAGGGTTGAGGGATTAGGGTTGATGGTAGAGTGTATTGGGTTGAGGGTATAGGGTATAAGGTTTAAGGGTTTAGATTAAAGGGTTGAGGTTTAAGGGTTGAGGGTAGAGGGTTTAGGGTATAGGTTTTATGGTATATGGTTGAAGGATTAGGTTGATGTTCTAATGTAAATGGTAGATGGTATAGAGGTTTAGGGTTTAGGGTTTAAGGATTGAGGGTTGATGGATTAATTGTTGAGGGTTGAGAATTGAGGGTTGAGGGTTTAATGTATAGGGTAGAGGGTAGAGGCTTGAGGGTTTAAGGGTTTAGGGTTTAAGGGTTGAGGGTTGAGGTTTGAGGGTTTAAGGTTGAGGGTAGAGAATTGAGGGTATAGGGTTGAGGGATTAGGGTTGAGGCTCCAATGTATAGGCTCCAATGTATAGGGTAGAGGGTATAGGGGTTAAGGGATTAGGGTTTAAGGGTTGAGGGTAAAGGGTAGAGGGTTGAGGGTTGAGGGATTAATGTTTTGTTGGTTTTTTTTTTTAGAACCATACTTAATCTCAGTCCTAATCTATGAGCTTGCCACAACCCAATTATTAGCTAGATTGAGGATTGGACAACACCTAAGTAGAGTAATTAATACTTTACTTCTTTTCAGACTCTGTGAGACCTAGAGAGGGTAATCCTACACATACTCATATATTTCACGATTGGTCAAGAGTATTTCTTCACACAGATGCACTATTTCATGAAAATCACCTTATCAAAGGCTCGACAAACCTCAAATAGAAGTGTTACTTATTTCCAGGAGTGCGCTTTCATACTTAGAGTTGGAAAAATGTAGTTTAAAGTATTTTGCGAGTCATTTTGCATCTTGAATCCTAGGCCCAATTCAATACTGGCTCAATCTACTATAAGATAAACTAATAAAACAATTAGTGCTTTATTTAAAGGAGAAAGAGTCACAATTGGTAATCAATCGGTAATATAATTTTGCTTGAGTTTCAAAAATAAATGGACCATTAGAATGTTACTTTGTAACATTTACCTCACTATGTCTACAAAATATCACTTCCTTACTAAATCATATATCCTTTTCTTACAAACTAATGAGCTCATTTTAGTATTTAATCAGTTCATTGAACTGAAGCATAAAACAAATTCACCCATTTCTATGCAAATAACAAAAAGATAAATAAAACTATCATTAACATCTTCATTCATAGCTTGAAAGAAAACACATAGGAGAGCAACATTTTGAAACTATAATTCTTCTTTATTTATGACATTTCCTTGTAAAACCATATTTAAGATTTGTTTACAGTATAAGTCTCATCTTAAACTTACTTCTAATATATTTACTACAGTATCCTTCTATATTCCATCTTGCTTTTAGAGCGTAGCATTTACTATCACCATATCTAGACTCAAAATTATGAATTCTCTCTTTTTCATCCATTAAATACCCTTTATATAAATAGGGGAGCAACAAGCACTCAATTGAATTACAATTTCACTTTCATTTGAGTTCATTTCAAAAACCTAATTCTAACTGACTCATTAAAGAACTCACACACAGTTTCATAAGTAATCATTTGTGAACAAGGGAGGACAAAAGGAAAAAAACATGTGCAGGATATTAGTCGTTGTTGTCATAGCATTCGTTGTTTGGAACAAAAAAGATTCCATTCATGTCTTCTTGAAGACCTTCCACATCAGCATGAGAAAAAAAAAGACAAACCATAGACATATGAAAAGAAATACCTCCTATGTAAAGACCATGGTGTCATCAAAAACTAAAAAATAGGAGGTGACCCTATTTAGAGTTGTCAGCATCCAAAAACATCTGACCACTCCGTGTCCTTGCTGCAATTGGAGGGACTACTAGTACGTTGTCATCAAAGCTCCCATATGGCACTAGGGAATGAAGGTACTGGCCATAGTCTGAGTCGGTATCAACTTTAGTATCTAAATGAGAGTCCGAAAGCACAATAAGAGAGTTGTGTTTACCCAGGTAGGCCCTATGGCTCTTCTCCTTTTTCCTGGCCTTCTTTACTAGCACTGCCAGTTCCTTGCCTTTACATTCAACAACTTCACCTAGAAGAGTCATATTCCTCAAGTGGTAAGTACTCTGCACAATTTACTTCTTCTTATGGACCCCAACCCTGCTTTTACCCTTTGAAATCTCAAGAGAAGCCATGGCTTCCTACTCAGCTATGTCTTCACGGAACTCAAACACACTTAGTCAGCTATACCTCCAAAAAGTGGAATTGTTGCACCAACTTTTCCCATTTTCTCTAAAGCTAGTAGATTGATAATTAAAAATATTTTTGAATCAATACCCACAAGAGAAGTATCCCTATCCCAATAATTGTAGATAACTCAAGCAATAAAAATCCTAAATAGACCAGAGAACTTAATTTCATACCAATTTTCTCAAGATGAAAACACTAAAACTCTGCTTAGGAAACCTTACACCCCTTTCAATCTCCTTTACTACACATGCCTTACTTCTTCTATAGACTGAAAAGATAGTGTGAATAAACAACGATCAACCTACATTAAATAGAAAATTTGAGTATGCAGAATTAATGACTTGAAAACTCCTTATGTGAGCGAATTGGTAACTTATCATCTTGGCTCTAAATTTTGGCCGTTCATCTTAGAGTACAATCAAAACTTCATCTAAAGTGGCCATGAGCATTGTTTTTTTACCATTATCAACTTTCTCCTTGAAAATAGTGAGGCTATCTCAAATGATGCCATGTTCTTTTTTAACCTTGATTAATCATAGTTGATCTGACAATTAGCATGTATTGCCAACCTAATTCATGCTTTTCATTAATATCGATGAAGCACATAGGACCAGTTTCTTAGAGCGAAACTTTCTTTATACACTTCATCACTGACCCTCCCAAAAATTTAGGGTGCAATTTGCGATGAAGTTATTTATGTGATGATTTTAAGTCCATCGGATCATCCCATTTTAAAACTTTATCAATGATTCTCTAGTCCTCTCCTTGCTTTCCTTTTTTCTTTGTGCGGAATCCCCAGAATCATGCCACATTGCTCATTCCATGTAATAACCATTGCTTGTTGCTGATTTATTTTATCCTCACCTGGCTCCATCAACGATGTAAACATCCCGGTGATGATCTTTAGCCCCCGGTTCTATGGTCTCACCTTTGGTCACATTCATCCTTCTGTTACACATCACTAATTCAAATCTTGCACCAAGGCTTCTATTTGCGATAGAAGATGTTGTGGAGGAATCATATTTAGACATGTACAACCTACAAAAAACAAATGGCACAAAATACATCGCTCATAGAATCATATCATATTAGTGAAATAAAAACCCTTTAGAGGACATCCATCACTTATCGCTAATTCAAAACTCAAGTTCTAAAACAAATCCAAGATGAGCGATGAAGTTATTACATAAGGCCTTTGTTCATCGCTAATTCTCCTCATATATTTTGCAAGAAATTAGTGATGAGAATATTTACAACATTTATAAGGTCCATTGTGTATCGCTGATATGAGAATTTACATTCAAAACATATCCAAGATCAAGCGATATATAGGAAATCATATCACATCGCTCATCGTTGTTCCAAGCTTATCTTTTTATGGCCACCCGCAATGAGCGATAAGAACATAAAACTAGAAGCATTGCTCATCGCTATTACAATTTTGAAAGCTCAAAAGCTATTAGCGATTCGTTAAAGGAAAACATCATTCCATTGCTTGTCGCTGATTCAAGGTGTGAACCAATAAATAAATCAGTGATGAGCGATACAACTATGAGGGCCATCGAGACATAAGTGGGAAATTTTTAAGCATGTTCTCATTAGTTGTTCTAAAAGAGGGGACTTCTCTAGGATGACATGAGAATAGTAGGCTCAATACTTGTGAATCACACAATACAAAGGATGTAAAAATCAGGCGATTCAGACTTAGAAATGAGAGGGGCCAGACACATGATGACATTTAACGAACATGAAAAAAATAAGTTTGTGACCAACAATAGGCTACTAGAAACAAGCATCACTGAGAGGGGGGGTGAATCAGTGTTCTGCAAAAATTAATTCTTATACCCTAATCTTTAATCCACTTAAAACATTTAATTAAAATCAATATGCAAAAACTGAAAGAAAGAAACCACACAACCATAACACAAGTATTTTTACGTGGAAACCTTGTTAGGAGAAAAACCATGGTGGATGGCCAATCCATAATAAGTTCTGAGTATACCCAAAAGAAGTATTACAAAATGGGAATGCACTTGCATTCAGGAACACTACCTAGAGCTCACTACTCAAAAGGATGGGCTCATTACCCTTACAATGATTTGGATTAGATCCAAAAGAAAATGAGCTGAACTAAGAGCATCTAATAATGTTGGATTATAGTTTTAGTTTAGGTCTGATGAAAAATGTATGTCCTTCTGACTGATATTGAACTTATGCTTTTCTATGCTCAAGTTTGCACAAAAAATCCTTATGCGCAAGTGAAACTGTGTATGATATCACTCAAATACTCTTTGGATGTTCACAACATACATTAATACTTCTTCTTCCTCTCCCAAAATGATGTAATCAATCAACTAAATATATCTGTGATTGGGGATATAATCACTACAAGTCGGCTCAATAAAACTTAAGAATATTTGTAACTTGTCAGCCCAAATCATGAATAAATTTGATGTGTATCCAAACAAGTCAGCTATTCCATAGCTAGCACCAATAATTAAATATTTGAACATGAAAACATCTTGAATAATTCCACTTAACACATCCACAGCGTGCCACATTCCCTGAGTCGGCTACAACAAACAAATAGATAGAAAAATGTCCTACCAGAACTCCAACCTCGTACTGAAACAAATGCAACACCAAAAAACTTGATAATAAGATAATCCACATGATTAACGAGAAATTCCAGAGATCCACAACACAAAAAGATGATCCAGTGAAGCCATCTAACTGAATACCCTGTTCCTCACGTATTCTACCAGTATACACACTGTATCACTTTATCTGTCAGTGTGACTCAATACTAAACTATGGATAATGGGAATGACTTCAGTTGCCATCAATGACAACATGAGAAACCATATTCCAATAATCTCCCCCTTTGGAATTGATGGCAACACTTAGTGAAAATGACTAAGTGTCGAGACTGATAAGTACACTGCCAAAATGTAAAATACTACTCCCCCTAAGAATAACAAATAATTTTTCACTTTACTCTCTCCCTTTGACATCAATGACAATTGGGGCACCCAAAATTTTCAAAACTATACAACCATATCTGGAGACTTACAAAAATTTGAAGATTTCTGCAAAGACATTCTTCAGTCCACTTATGTTTGAATCCCACACGCTTTTCAAACTCTCCAAAATAGTAATGTGACCACAAAGAAGATATGCCAAGGTTTTAGTAGCTTCGAGATTCACTGGATCAAGAGCAATCATAGCACTTTTAGCTTCTTTTAGAGCATTCACCATCATCTCAATCTTTGGACTTATTAGGCCCCTAAGTTCACTTACTCTACCAATAATCCTTTCATTTTCAACCTTTAGATTCTTTATTTGATTGAGTAAAGATATTACCTAACTTTCTTGATGACAAATAATGTCAGCCAATGGGTCAAATGTGTTGGAAATAGTAACCAACTACTGCTCAATATCTTTCACCTACTTCTCATTTGCTTTAGTAAATTTTGACAAGACTAAGCAGGACTTGTACACTTTTCCTCCTTCAAATATAGTACTTTGAATATTCTTTATGTAGGAGCCTAATAGATTTTTATCTTTGGCAATTAATTCCTTTAGGCTATTAATCCTTTTCTCTTTGAGCTCCTTCACTTTATCTAGAGCTGATTTCTCAAAAGATTCAAAATGAGAATCTATAGAGCTTATTAACTTTTTCAACTCACCAGAGGAGGAACCTAATGGGTCCACAACATAAGTAGGTATTATTTTTTGTAGGACTCCAGATGCAAGATTTAAGAGTTCACTTTCCTCAATGTGAGATTTCAATATCTTTTCACTAGCTTTGACTTAGAAAATTTTGGTGACCTTCATCATCTAGATTGGAGATAGAGTGGAAAGATTAATTTTGTTTTCATCCAACCCAGGATCTAGCTCATCCTGCTGCTCCAATAAAGATTCCTTCACTTCCTCTATCTTGATTTCTTGCTCCTTTTTCTTTTCAATTTGGGATTTTGTTTCAGGATTGACTTTAGGCATTTTGGTTCCTTCTGTATGAGCCTCTTTAGCTTCATTAACCACCTCAATTTGGACCTTAGATACAACAAGTGTTTCTGAGTTTTCTACATTTGTAGAGGTCAGATTATCCTCAAACACCAAAGGATCAGAAACATTCATGTTTTCTTCATTCACATTCCCTTATTTTGCCACATTTACCTTCACATTTACTTCCTCATTTCCTTAAGCATTTTAAGAATTGATCTCTTCAATATTTAACTTTTCCCTTGACAAAAATTCTTCCAAAATTACCTTAGTTTCATTGATAACTGCATCAGTGTCACCAATCATGAGTTTATTTACTCTAGACTTGCTTCTGAATTTATTTTTGACCTTTAGAAGAAATAAATCCATTTCTTCAATTGAAATTTCTGAGCACAAATCATCAAGAACTCTTTTCCTTGGATTTTCTTCCTCTGTTTTGGCACTCTCTCTCCTAGATTCCAATGCATCATATAGGCTTGTAGGCAAGCCAAACATGATTTTGACAAGACTTTTATTGAAAAAATTCAAGTGCTTAACAGTAGCTTCTTCAAGAATCTTCTTACTGGAATCATCAAAATTCTCATACAGGTCACAGAGTGGTATGAGTTTTCCATCATTTACTATTGCATCTTCAACTTCCTCAACTAACATGTTGGGCTTGTCAACTTTGGTCCTTTTCTTTGCTTCTTTACCTTTTTCCAATAGGTTTTCTCTTGTTAAGTTTGGTAGCATGAGTCCCAAAATATTTTAACTCTCTTATTGCTTCTTCAGAGTTAGTTTCTTCCTCTTCATCTACCGATATAGCTCTATAAGTTTTGAGCTTTTATTCTTCTTCCTTCTTCTACAGGCTTCAGCTTGATTAGACTGTGTTGTAGGGGAACTCCTAGTTGTTCTAGCAGAAGATGTTCCCAAACCAGCTGATGTTACCTTTTCCTTCTTTTCGGCTGCTTTAGCTTCATCTCTTTGCCTTCTTATTTCTTTTAGTTTTTCAACTAGAAGACCCATTTTCTCTACAAAGATTTTTGTCTCCATCCTTACCTTTCTGATTGACATGGGCTTTCTCAAATCAGAATGAACTTGTAAGATTTTCTCTGCATAGGAACCAAACCTTTCTTTACTAGGATCCAATGGTGAATTTAGCAGATGTTCAACATACATCCTTAGAATGTTTCCATCTACTTCATACCCCATAGGCATGATCCAAACAGTTCTAGGATCAGCAGCTTCCATATGACACTAGTCAATGTCTATCATGAAGCATATAGTGTCTTTATACTGTTCCACTATTGCGGTAGGAATTCTCTCTTTGGCATGCATTAAGCTTTGGAATTTTTTGAAATGACCCCATAGTATTGTGTTGCAGGTTTTTCGATCACTAAGTGCACATAGTATATATCCCAGATTTGAACAGCTACTGGCATATCATTACACCATTTAACTTTACCAACTCCTGGCATTTCACTAGTGATGTAGAAGTATAGACAAATTAATAGGTTTCTGAATTTGAATACATTCTTCTTGCGCTTCTTGATTTTTCTCAAATTCTCTAATAGTTGACCTCTGAGCAACTCACATAGATCAAAATCTGCATTTTGTTTGATCATTTCATATGTTGTATAGATGGTTCTTCTGTATACAAAATTCTCTTAGCTCAAATGGTAAATATTGTAGTCTATAACCATGGATGCAAACTTTACATCAAATTTGGCAATATGATCAATAGTCATTTCCCTTCTATCCCAATGAGAGCCAGTTGCTTTGGTAACCACATCATTCTTTACCGACTTCAAAAATGGAAGTTTTCTGGTGGAATTTAAGCCTGTAATTGCACAAATAGCTTCTTTGGATATTTTGAAAGGTACATCTAACCACATGAATTCATCATGAACATGGCTCGGAATATATCAAACCCACTCATCTTCTTCGAATATGAGAAATATCATGAATTGCACAAATTTCTTGTCAACTAGGGTTTTGAATTCTGGTTTCATAGTAAAATCTTCCTAAACTATGTATTGTGAATACAATTCCAATAACTATGAACTACCCAAATCTTCAATATCTATGTGCACATATGCCCTAATATCTTAAATGTGAAGAACACCATACGACACTAATGAAAATGAACCTAATGGTTATGTATCTACAGACTTATATGGATGCCATTTGAATTTTGGATGTGGCCTATCCTTAACTTTGACTAATAGAGGAGTAGACATAATTGTGAATACACAAATTTATAGGTTTTGCAATAAATACCTTTCAGAGATGAAAATAGTATTTGATTGCAGATTATTCTCTATGCTTGAATCTCTTCTCAATTTGGCAAAGATCACTTCAGATCATTCCAAACTTCTTTCTTCTGAATGTAGAATGAAAAATGAGGGTGGAATCCATTCTTTTATTGTCATTGAACCTAACATTTTACTTATACAATAAATTCCCTTGCCATAACTCAACCGATTTACTATCTTCTATGTTCCAAGACAGATAATTCTTATGAGGATCTCCATTATACTTTTCTAATGTTGTAGATTCTTTTCATAATGTTTGAAGAAGATCCAATTTCCTACTGAACTCATCTGAATTCTAGTACCAATCACTTGTATGGGGTTTTTAGAGATTTTCTTGATAGCTCCCCCTATGGTAGAGGCCTAAGATCAATTTCTTGAAGTGTTACTAGAAGTGGCTTTTGGTGTGGATCCATTTCCTTCTATAGAGGGATTCTTCTTCACCCATTTCTTCTACATTTGCTTCTTGATCTCATCAATAGTGACTTTCCCTTTTCCTTTAGCATCTAGTTGCATGTTATGTTTTACTGAACCTCTTCTATTCCAACAGAATCTAGAAGTGTGACCAAATTTGTTGCAGCTATAGCACACAACACTTCCATGTCTAGGCCAATTGTTCCACTGACTTTTTCTTAATCCACATTGGTTAGAAATATGTCCAAATCTATTGCATGCATAGCATCTGACATTTCTATGAAAATTGTTCAGCACAACTCTGCATTCACTTGAATTATGTCCATACTTATGGCAATTAACACATTGACCTAAGAATGATGGTCCACTTGCACTCACCTTACTCCTACACTGAGAAGCCATATGACTGAATTTGTTGTAGGTATAACAATAGCCATTAAATCTTTGAGCATTAGGTTTCCTTACCGGATTCCTTCTAGGTACTTTCATCTAGTTTCCTTGTCTAAATTTTCCTTGTCCTGAAGTCCTTTGTTCAGAGCTCCTTTGTCTAGATCTAGAGCTTTCTCCTTCTTCATATCCAATACCTCATCTATCACCATTAGTTCATTGTCCCTTGATTAATTCATCAAGTTTGTCTAAGCCTGCTTTGAATTTCTCCTTGAACTCATTTGCAGTAGCAAGTTCATCTCTGAGATCATCAAGTTGTTTTTCAAGCTCCTCTCCATTGTTCTTGCATTGCTCCAATTCACTATCTAGTCGGATACATTGTTCTAACTTTTCTTTCAAATATTTTGCAAGATTTTCTTCATTCTTTTTTTTGTCCTCAAGTTCCTTGGTCATTCTCATCATGATAGATTTCATCTCACGCTTCAAGGAAACATTCTCTTGGGAAAACTTTTCACATTCTTTTGTTTTCTCTTTCAAAGCCTTACTGAGTTGATCATCTTCCACGGTCTTTCTCTTATGTTTCAGTTGAACACATAATTCCTTTATTGTCTCTCTTGATTCATTGATCTTGTCTTTTAAGGGCTGGATGAATTTTTCTACATTTGCAAGATTTTCTTGAAGTTCTCAGATCTCAAATTTTGATTGGTCAAGATCATCAAAAGCCACCATAAGTTGTTGTTGAAGACTGCTTGTATTCATTAAGAACACTTTCCAAGATCTCCCCAAGCTGTTAGACTTCATTTTAGGAACTAGCTCTGATACCAATTGTTGGAAACAAGAAACACTAAGAGGGGGGGTGAATCAATGTTCTGCAAAAATTAATTCTTTTACCCTAATATTTAATCCACTTAAAACATTTAATTAAAATCAATATGCAGAAACTAAAAGAAAGAAACCACACAACCATAACACAAGGATTTTTACATGGAAACCCTATTAGGGAAAAAACCACGGTGGATGACCAATCCACAATAAGTTCTTAGTATACAAAAAAGAAGTATTACAAAATGGGAATGCACTTGCATTCAGGCACACTACCTAGAGCTCACTACTCAAAAGGATGGGCTCACTGCCCTTACAATGATTTGGATTAGATCCAAAAGAAAAAGAACTAAATAGATAGCATCTAATAATGTTGGATTATAGTTCTGGTTTAGCTCTGATGACAAACTTATGTCCTTCTGACTGATATTGAACTTTTGCTCTGCTCTACTCAAGTTTGCACACAAAATCCTTATGCGCAAGTGAAATTGTGCATGATATCACTCAAATAATCTTTGGATGCTCACAACATACACTAATACTTCTTCTTCCTCTCCCAAAATGATGTAATCGATCAACTAAATATATTCGCGTCTGGGGATATAATCGCTACAAGTCAGCTTAATAAAAGTTAAGAATATTTGTAACTTGTCGACCCAAATCATGAATAAATTTGATGTGTATCCAAAAAAGTTAGCTATTCCATAGCTATGACCAATAATTAAATATTATAACATGAAAACATCTTGAATAATTCCACTTAACACATCCACAATGTGGCACATTCCCTGAGTCGGCTACAACAAACAAATAGATAGAAAAATGTCCTTCTGGACCTCCAACCTTGTATTGCAACAAATGCAACACCACAAAACTTGATAATAAGATAATCCACATGCTTAAGAATCAATTATAAAGATCCACAACACAAAAATAAAATATGGTGAATCCATTTAACTAGATACCATGTTCCTCATGTATTTTGTTGGTAATACACATTGTATCACTTTATTTGCCCGTGTGACTAGATATTGAACTATGGATCATGGGAATGACTTCAGTTGCCATCAATGACAACATTAGAATCCATATTCTAACATAGGAAATAATAGTAAACAACCGAATAGAACACCAAACAACTAAAATGAAGAAAACCCTAAACCTCATATAAGAACCCTACAATAGATGTAACAAAGATGTTTAGGTAAAATTTCTTAGGGTTTTAATATGAGCACTCTAGATTTTCCAAAATTCAAAAGTTCCATTAGGGTTGAGGGTTTAGGGATTAGGGTAGATATTTTTCTTGGATTTAAGAGTTTAAGGGTTGAGGGATTACGGTTTAGGATAGATGTTATTGGGTTGAGGGTAGAGGGTTTAAGGGTAGAGGGATTAATGGTTGTGGGTTAAGGGTAGAGGGTGGAGGGTTTAAGGGATTAGGGTTGAGGGTAGAGGGTTTAGGGTTTAGGGTTAAGGGTTTAGGGTAGAGGGTAGAGGGTAGAGGTTTTAAAGGTTTAAGGGTAGATGGTATAGATTTAGGTGTTAAGGGTAAAGGGTAGAGGGTTAATGGCAAGAGTGAGTGAGTGAGGGAGAGAATTGAGGGTATAGGGTTGAGGACCTATAGGGTTGATGGTTTAGGGTATTGGATTGAGGGTAGAGGGTAGAGGGTTTAAGGTTTTAGGGTGTAAGGGTTTAGGGTTGATGGTTTAGGGTAGAGGGTAGAGGGTTTAGGGTTTAGGGTTTAGGATTTAGGGTTGAGTGTTTAATGGTTTAAGGATTTATGGTTTAGGGTTGAGGGATTAGGGTTGAGGGATTAAGGTAGAGAGGGAGGGATGGATGGATAGAGATATTGAGGGAGAATTGAGATAGAGAGGAGAGAAGAGCAAGGAGGGACAAATATATATGAGGGTTGAGGATCCAATGTATAGGGTAGAGGATTGATAATTGAGGGTATAGGGTTGACGACCTATAGGTTTGAGGGATTAGGGTATTGGGTTGAGGGTATAGGGTTGAGGGATTACGATTGAGGGTACATATTGTTGAAGGATTGGGTTTGAGAGTCCAATGTATAGGGTGGGTGAGTGAGAGAGAGAATTAAGGGTATAGGGTTGAGGACCTATAGGGTTGAGGACCTATAAGGTTGATCATTTAGGGTAATGGGTTGAGGATAGAGGGTAGAGGGTTTAAGGGTTTAGGGTGTAAGGGTTTAGGGTTGATGGTTTAGTGTTGAGGGTATATGGTTTAGGGTTTAGGGTTTAGGGTAATGATTTGAGGGTACATGGTTGAAGGATTAGGATTGAGGGTCCAATTTATAGAGTAGAGGGTATAAGGGCAGAGGGTTGATGGATTAAGGGTTGAGGATTGAGGGTTTAAGGGTTTAGGGTTTAAGAGTTGAGGGTTGAGGATTTAAGGGTTGAGGGTATAGGGTTGAGGGTGAAATTAGAAACCTTATTTGGCCTATTTGAGAAAATGGGTCCAAGAAATGGGGTCTCCGAGAACCCATTTCTTGGACCCATTTTTTCAAACAGACCAAGTTAGGTTGTTAATTTCACCCACTAGCTTGCCACTTCGGTGAAATTGGAAATGTAGTGGCCTATTTGAAAAAATGGGTCTAAGAAATAGGGTCTCCCTATGATTTACATCACCAGGAGACTCCATTTCTTGGACCCATTTTTTCAAACAAGCCAAGTTAGGTTTCCAATTTCACCCACTAGCTTGCCATGTTTGAAAAAATGGGTCCAAGAATTGGATCTCCTGGTGATTTACATCACTGGGAGACCCCATTTCTTGGACCCATTTTTTTCAAACAGGCCAAGTTATGTTGCCAATTTCACCCACTAGCTTGCCAATTTGGTGAAATTGGCAACATAACATGGCCTATTTGAAAAAATGGGTCCAAGAAATGGGGTCTCCTAGTGATTATAAGTCATCGGCAGACCCCATTTCTTCGACCCATTTTTTCAAATAGGTCACTACATTGCCAATTTCACTAATACATTAGGAGACCCCATTTTTTCAAACAATCCACTACATTTCTAATTTCATCGATACATCACTGGGATACCCCATTTCTTGGACCCATTTTTTCAAACAAGCCACAACATTGCCAATTTCACCGAATTAGCAAGCTAGTGGGTGAAATTGGCAATGTAGTGGCCTATTTAAAAAAATGGGTCCAACAAATGGGGTTTCTCAGTTATAAATCACTGAGAGACCCCATTTCTTGGACCCATTTTTTCAAACAGGCCACTACATTTGCAATTTCACCAAATTGGCAAGCTAGTGGGTGAAATTGGCAACCTAGTGGGCCTAGTAGCTTGCCAATTTGGTGAAATTGGCAACCTAACTTGATAGGGATAGGAGTGAGTAAGGGAGAGAGAGAGAGAGAGAGAGAGAGAGAGAGAGAGAGAGAGAGATACTTGAGAGAGGGAGAGGGGGTAAGAGGGAGAGACTTGAGAGAGAGAGAGGGAGGGATTGGGAGAGAGAGATAGAGGGTAGAGGATAGAGGGTATTAGGGTTAACAGTAGAGGGTAGAGTGGAGAGAGATAGGAGTGAGTGAGAGAGAGAGTTGATAGAGGGAGAGAGGGTAGGAGGGAGAGACTTGAGAGAGAGAGAGGGAGGGAGGGAGTGGGAGAGAGATAGTGGGTATAATGGTTAAGGGTAGAGAGTAGAGGGGAGAGAAATAGGAGTGAGAGAGAGACTTGAGAGAGGGAGAGGGGGTAGGAGGGAGAGAGAGAGAGAGAGAGAGAGGGAAGGAGTGGAAGAGACATAGAGGGTAGAGGATAGAGGGTATAAGGGTTAAGGGTAGAGGGTAGAGGGTTAAGGGTAGAGGGGAGAGAGATAGGAGTGAGTGAGAGAGAGAGAGAGAGTTGAGAGAGGGAGATGGGTAGGAGGGAGAGACTTGATAGAGAGAGAGAGAGGGAGGAAGTGAGAGAGAGATACAAGGTAGAGGATAGAGGGTATAAGGGTTAAGGGTAGAGGGTAGAGGGACATAGAGGGTATGAGGGAGAGACTTTAGAGAGAGAGAGGGAGGGATAAGTGAGATAGAGAGGATAGAAGAGGAGGGAGGGAAAAATATATATGAGGGTTAAGGATCAAATGTATAGGGTAAAGGGTTGAGAATTGAGGGTATAGAGTTGAGGACCTATAGGGTTGATGGTTGGAAAAGGCAGCCTATCTTGCAATCATGGCTCAAAATGGAAGCATGGACAAGTCATTTGAATTTTTTGACAATAATGTTTCCATATAAATGTATACAAAATGTGGTAGCATTGACAAGCTAGTGAGCTTGGCAAGATAGTGAGCTCACTCCCTTGCCAATGTGTTAGGGTTGAGAAGGTAGGGGAAATGTATGCCTCATAGAAATGGGGACTCACAGTGATATACATCATCATGAGGCCCCATTTATGTGAGGCATACATTGCCCCATATACATCACCATGAGACCCCATTTCTATGAGTCATACGCCGCTTCATATACATCACCATGAGACCACATTTCTATGAGGCATACGCTACCCCTACCTATCACTGTGAGACCCTATTTCTATGAGGCATACACTACCCCTACATTCTCAACCCTACTTCATTGGCAAGCTATGTTGGACTCAGGGAACACTGAGAGGGGGGGAGTGAATCAGTGTTCAACAAAATTTAAACTTCAATTTGGATCATAAATCATTCACAACATTAATACTGAAATAAATATGCAAGCATATCAAAGAAACAATTAGATCACCATAACACCAAGAATTTTACATGGAAACCCTATTAGGGGAAAAACCACAATGGAGATTAATCCACAATTTATACTCTGTTAAAAGTATGAAGAAAAGGGAATGCACATGCATTTAGGTACACTACCTAGAGCTCACTACTCAAAATAAGGAAGGCTCACTACCTTACAAAATGTTTGGATTATAAAAAAATGTTGAACTAAGAAGATAGCATCTACAAATGTCTAGTTTCAGTTTTGTTGAAGCTCATGTACCAAATTCTAGACCTCTTGTCTGACTCTACACTTAGCTCTTCTCTGCTCTGCCTTAATTCACAACAATCCTCTTCTGCTCAAGAAAAAATAAATCAATTGATCTTTTGATATTCACACACACATCTGCTTTGCTCTATACACACACTCACACACATACACATACACATCAAAATGAATTACCGATCTTATATATATCTGCTACCAAGATTTCAATCACTATATGTCGGCTTCAACAAAATATGAAATACAAAATATTCTTCACATGTCGGCTCAAATCACAAATCATATTTAATGTGCACCCATACAAGTCGGCTAGACTATAGTAAGGAACCAAAACAAAATTTCCAACACAAGAAACAATTAAACAATTACTCCTTATACATTTGTGGCATGTGACGTTCACTAGGTCAGCCATAATGCTCCAAAATCTATCTCAGGGATCCACAACTCAAGCTGATGATCTGGTGAAGCATACAAATCAACTAACTAATTGGATACCCTATTCTTTATGCTTTTTGTTGGTAGAACACTATTCTCTACATTTCCTGTCGATATGAGCAAATCTTGATCTGTGGACCAAAATAATGAATTAGGTTTCCATCAATGACAACACTAGAAGCCATATGCCAACAATCTTCCCCTTTGGGATTCATGGCAACACTTAGTGAAAAATGACTAAGTGTCAAAACCAATGATACGCTTCCAAAGTTTCAAAATTTTCAAAACATTGCTCCCCCTTAGAATGTCAAGGCATTTTTCACTGTACTCTCTCCCTATTTGACATCAATGACAAAAATTTTACTTCTCTCTTTCTCCCCCTTTTCTAATTTAGAAAATGGATCAAAATTTGAAGAACTACAACTCCTACACAAGTCAAAAAATTATTTTGTACTTATCTTTCATTTCCAGAAGAAATTTCTTCCAAGCATCTACGACAATCCCAATGATTATGATCAAGTTGTTGTTTTCTAATGTCCAGTTGATGATCTAGATGAGGGATTCAATAATTGCAATCACTTCTTCTAACTTTTGTCCTTTCCTCAGAACCTCAATTAGCTGCTCCAATCTACATTCAGTTAAATCCTTCACTTTCTAGAAAGTGTCCACAAGGGTGTTTCTAGAAAAGTGGACTTTTGCATCCTCAGTCTACAACTAATGAATCCTTTTCTTTACTATACTTTCCTAGTCTTGAAACATGTTATAATCTTGACCAATTTTTTTCAACTCACTTTCAATCTACTCCAGCTTGTCCTTGTATTTCCCAACTACATGAGGCCAATGAAGATAATAATTGTAGATGTTATTTGCTTAGTTTATACATTTCCTCAACACATTCATTTTCCTTTTTAATTTGGTAAGGGGTAGCCTAAACTTCCCCTTCAAATGTAGAATTGTTTCTTCCTCTTTCCTGTCCTGAGACTCAAAGTCCATAGTTTCCCTGATACATTCAATCAACTCTTTAGGAAGTACATTCTGCAAACTTTCCGATCCAATGTTGTTATGCATAAAGTAACTGCCTAGAGTGCTCTCAATCAGGCTCTGCTCATATGAGGGTCTATCTAACCATACATCAACAATCTTCTGCATCCCATATTTTTCTTGAACAATCTGCAGTATCTTTGTTTTGAATAAAGCACCTTATTCTTCACTTCCTTCTACCATTTCTACATCCCGTTCAACTGATTCTAGGTCATCCCTTGGAGTGTACTCATCATAATCTTCATCTAGTATATCCACAATTATTTTTTCTTTACCTTTTCCTTCAGATTTAGGAGTCTTGTGAGCCGAAGGAGTGTCATCAAAAAATTCTAGTGCCCTTTTTTGCTTCCTTTCTATTTTACCAGAAGATGATCCAACTTTAAGTGCTTTTACTAGAATGGAAATGCTAACTACTCCAAACTTTCCCAGCAATTCTCCAAAGATATTTGCATAAACTTGCTCACAATTTTCTAGAGTATTAGAATGTTCAAAAATTTGCTTACAAACGGTTCATTTTCCTTCCATACCACATTATCATTCTGAGGCAAGCAATTCAAAAAATACATCATGATACATATGACCAAAGTACCAAACCTGAAGGGGTAATCTTCATCCTTTTTCAATTGCACATTTTCCATCAATTGATCTTTTAGTAAACTACACATGTCAAAGTCTTGATCCTCCATTATAATTTTATGAGATATGTAAGTTGTGCCTGCTAAGGTTGCGCCTTCCCTATTTCTGAAGAAAATTTTGTCTGAAATCCCATGTGCAATGTACCTTGTTATCAAATCTTTGATTATTGAAATTACCAATGCCCTTTGATCTCCTGTTACTCAGGTTAGGGTTTCGAATTTTGTGTTCTGAATCAACTTCTTTTTTGGAATATCCCCAACATTGCATAGACCAGTTAAATTTCTAATCACATCCTTTGAAATAAGATAGGGTTTATCCAAGGTTAAAATGTCCAAATTCAATCTATTCAGGATAAACCTGACCACTTCCGCATTTTCAAAATAAGGAAACTCATTCCAAATGTCCAAACTTCTATGTTTCACACCTTTAAGCCACTTCAATTCATTGGTTGACAACAAATTTCTCACATCCTTGATCTTTTTGCTGCTATATTCATCCATATTCACAATTCCTTTGATTTGCTTCATTTTTCTTTACGTACCGAACAGGTTTTTCTACCGAGCACAAAATTCAAAATTCTACAATCAACTAAAAATACCTAATGAATTCACCACCAAATTGACTTGACTCCTTCAAAATTATGCTACAAAGGCTCTCCTTCTATTCTTCTTCAATGCAAGGTGACATATGAGGGTTCCAAATACCCTTTTATAACTTCACACACCTAACCTTCTTACCACATTAAATGTTTTTCCCTAGAAGTTCTAGTAACTCTATTTTCTCAGACAGCAAGAGAAGAATTCATCTACGGACCTTCCAGATCTCATTTTTCTACATAAGTGATCATGAAATTTTTTGTAGATTGATAGCACAACTACTAAAAATTTATTGCATTCTTATGCCAACTACTGATAAGGGGGTAAAATATTTTTCTTGAAAATCTCCCCCTAGGCCAATGGCCTAAAATCAATTTCCCGAGGGATTACTAGAGGTAGCTTCCAATACGGGCTTATTTCCTTCATCAGATTCACTCTTATTTACCCACGTTTTCTTCATCTAATCTCTTATTTCTTCCACAATCACTTTCCCTTTTCCTTTATCATCTTTCTATGAAATTCTTCCTTTGTATACCAGACCTCTTCTATCCATGTTTCTGTTGCTATAGAATCTAGCAATGTGACCAAATCTGTTGCAATTGTAACACACCAGATTTCTTTATCTAGACCATTCATTCCATTTATTTCCTCTTGATTTTCATTGATTAGTAACATTCCCAAATCTTCCACAGGTGTAGCATTTAACATTCCTTACATTAATAGACATACTTTTGCATTCAATTAACTTATGACCAAATTTATTGCAACTAAAACACTGACTGAGAAGTGATGGACTACTTGAATTTATTTTACTTCTACACTGAGAAGCCATATGTTAAAATTTATGACAAGAAAAGTAGTAACCATTAAACTTCTAAGCATTGGGTTGTCTTACTGGATACCTTTTGTCTTTGTTCATTTGATTTCTTGTCTGGAATCCTTATGTTCAGATCCAAAGCTTTCTCCTTTCTCATAGCCAAGACCTCGCTTATCATTTGCTTCCTTCTATCCTTTAGTCAACTCATCAAGGTTAGCAAAACTGGTCCTGAACTTCTCCTTGTACTCATTTGCAGTAGTGAGTTCATCTCTAAGAATGACAATTTGTCTTTCAAGATCTTGTTGATTATTTCTAGATTTTTGTAGTTCAATCTCCAATTGAATGAATCCATTGCTAACTCTATTGCTTTCTTCAAATTTTTCTTTTAAAGAATGGGCCATATTTTTGTCATTCTTCTTGCTTTCTTCAATCTCCTTAGTTAGCTTCATCGCCAGAGATTCCATCTCAAGCTTTAGAGAAGCATTATTCCTAGCAATTTTTTCACATTCTTCAGTTATCTCTTTTAGGGTTTGATTCAGGTGAACATCTTCCAAGCTTTTTTTTTCTTTCTGCTTCAGCTGATCACATAGTTCCTTCCTCTTTTCTCTTGACTCATTGATTTTATCCTTCAATGATTGAATGAATTTCTCAACATCCTAAATATTTTCTTTTAATTCCATGACTTCTACTTTAGACTAATCAAGATCATCAAGTTCCACCATAAGCTGTTGTTGAAGACCACCATATTCCATTGTAATCCAAGATCCACCTCAAGTTGTTTAATTTTGTATAGAGGAACCTTGCTCTGATACCAATTGTTGGACTCAAGGAACACTAAGAGGGGGGTGAATTAGTGTTCATCAAAATTTAAACTTTAATTTGGATCATAAATCATTCACAACATTAATACTAAAATAAACATGCAAGCATATCAAAGAAACAATCAGATCACCATAACACCAATATTTTTACGTGGAAACCCTATTAAGGGAAAAACTACGGTGGAGATAAATCCACAATTTATACTTTGTTAAAAGTATGAAGAAAAGGGAATGCACATGCATTCAGGAACACTACCTAGAGTTCACTACTCAAAATAAGGAAGGATCACTGCTTTAAAAAATGTTTGGTTTACATCAAAATTTTGAACTTAGAAGATAGCATCTACAAATGTTTGGTTTTAGTTCCGGTGAAGCTCATGTACCAAATTTGGGATCTCTTGTCTGACTCTATACTTAGCTCTACTCTGCTCTGCCTTAATTCACAACAATCCTCTTCTTCTCAAGAAAAATTCACTCAACTAATCTTTTGATATTCATACACACATCTACCCCGCTTTATACACACTCACACATATACACATACACATCAAAATGAATTACCGATCTTATATATATATATATATATGATACCAAGATTTCAATCATTCTATGTTGGCTTCAATAAAATATAAAATAAAAAATATTCTTCACATGTCAGCTCAAATCACAAATCATACTTAATGCATACCCACACAAGTCAGATATACTATAGTAAGGACCCAAAACAAAATTTCCAACACAAGAAAAAATTAAACAATTACTCCTTATACATCCACGACATACAAAATTCACAGGTTGGCCACAATGAGAAAATAAACAGAAAAATTATTCTCCCAGATCTCTTAACTCATACATCGATTAATGAAACATCACAATACTTAATAGTAAGATAACATATATGCTCAACAATCTATCCCGGGGATCCACAACTAAAACTAATGATTTGGTGAAGCATACAGATCAACTAACTGACCGGATACCCTATTCTTTCTGCTTTCTATTAGTAGAACACTGTTCTCTACATTTCCTTCCGGTATGAGAAAATCCTTATCTTCGAACCAAAATAATGACTTAGGTTGCCATCAATGACAACACTAGAAGCCATATGCCAACAAGCTAGTGAGTGAGCTAGCTTTCCAATGCGGTAGGGTTGACAAGGTAGGGGCAACATGCCTCATAGAAATGGGGTCTCATGGTGATCACCATGAGACCCCATTTCTATGAGGCATACGCTACCCCTACCTTCTCAACCCTACTGCATTGGCAAGCTATTGAGTGAGCTAGCTTGCCAATGCTCCACTATCTTGCCAATGTGGTAGGGTTGAGAAGGTAGGGGCAACATATGCCTCATAGAAATTAGGTCTCATGGATACATCACCATGAGACCCCATTTCTATGAGGCATACACTGCCCCTACCTTCTCAACCCTACTGCATTGGTAGGGTAGTGAGTGAGCTCACTAGCCTGCCAATGTGGTATGGTTGAGAAGGTAGGGGAAGTGCAATGCCTCATAGAAATGGGGTCTCATGGTGATATACATCACCGTGAGTCCCCAATTCTATGAGGCATACGCTGCCCCTATCTTCTCAACCCTACCGCATTGACAAGCTAGTGAGTGAGGTAGCTTTCTAATGCTCCACTAGCTTGCTAAGGAATTTGAATTCACATGCCTTGTCCATGCTTCCATTTTGATCCTATCTTGCAATCATGGTATGCCACATTACCACATTTCTTTAAGGCATTCCATTGGAAAAATTCATGTGACCTTTGTCTATGCTAGAAATACTCTTCTACATGATGATTGTAAGTATTTTTTATGAAGCCTTGAATGACATATATTTCATTTATTTGAATAGATACATTTTTTAGGAACTAATATTCATCTCATTATCATGCTACAGGTAAAATTATCTACCATGCTCAGGAAATAAACAAGGAATAAACTAACAGACAAAGAGTATAAAACCAAAAAAGAAAAGGAGAGAGAATGGGTGTCAGCATATCATGAAAAGAAAAAATTGGATACAATTGACTAAAACAAGCCAATTGAAGAGGAACCTCAACCATCAAAAAGAGAATGGGCATTGGTAGCACAAAGGGAATGATTGTGAAAGCATCGTGGTAAGATAGATTCAAATACCATAGTTGGAGACACACCCTCTACTACAAGAGAATATGAAGGAACACCATTAAGCACAAGTGAATATGGAGGGACACCATCTACCACAAGTGAATATGGAGGGATACCATCTACCGCAAGTGAATATGGTTGGACACCATGCACCACATCTCAAGTTGAGAGTACATAATCACTCAGATTTGATGAAGAAGGTACACCATCATCCCATTGTGAACCTCAAGGTATGTCTTCTACTCCACCCATGATTGAAGGTGTGAACCCCAATTCTAGACCTGCACAAACATAGAAAACAAACACAATATTAGATCCATATGCCAGTTAGAATTAAGATTCCCCATGAAACTCATCTACAATGCTAGAAATAGGAAAGAAAATAAATAACAAAACAAGAAAAGCAATGAAATCCTATTTAAAACTGCAAACTCTTAATCCCATGGGGGAATTGGTGCCAATTTGATGTGGAAATTGGCCCTTTCCCAAATCCTTTGCAAGCTTTATGATTTTGCTGAAGATTGATCCACTTGATGATGAAGAACAATGTGATTCCTTGATAAAAATCTACAATAACCCAGCTATGATAATGGAAAATGCTATGGAAATGGATGAAATTTCTCTAAATGTGAAGATAGTAACTTTTCTATAAGTTGTGGATTCAAAATACAAAGGAAATCCTTCCATTTAGAGAAAGACAAGATGGAGGAATGAGAAAAATGAAGCAATGTGGGATCATTCAACATCCAATGGCCAAGTGCCACTTGTCAAGATGTGAATGGAGGAAGCTTGAGCACATTTTTATGAATGTCCACAATAAATGATATTAGGTGGATTTTGAAAATCATGAAATGACTTGTTGGAGGGAGAAAGGAATGAATTAAATGCCACTTGGCTCAATGCACAAGGACATGTAAGAGTCCAAATGAATGCCTTGTTGGAAGGACAAATCCATTTGGAGGGATTTTCAAACTTGGAGGAATATTCCCTTTTTGATGCCATTTTGAAAGTAATTAGGGAATTATTAAATCAAAGAAATGTTTTATTGGTGCAAGTTGCAAAATCTAGAGGATTCGAGTGATTAGGATTAAATTAATTAGGATTTAATTAATTTAATAAGAGGTTAGTTGATGTGACTATCTGATTTAGATTTTTGGATTGATTTAAATCAAAGTTGAGAGGAATATGATTTAGATTTAATTAAATAAAAGATTTTGATTTATTTAATTAAAGAGGGGTGATGTTAGATTAAATCAAATAAGGTTTAATTTATTTAATTTAATAAGATGACTTTAGAGATTTAATCAAATAAAATCAATTATTTAATTAAATAGAGACATAGGGTTAATTAAACTAGATTGATTAATTTAATTAACAGGACGATAAAAACTTAATTAGATAAAACTGATTTATTCAATTAAGGGATGATAGGTGATGACTAGCCAAGAAGATGATTCAAGACGAAATGATGTTAGTAAATCAGGGTCAAGTGTGTCAGTATATTTTCCATGTCTACATTTTTCCCCTCTTTGAAGCAAAGTACTCGTTGTGTTAGTTCAAAGAATAAAGTGTCTCGATCAAAATTCAAAAAATTTCCCCACTACTGCCTCGGTGAGAAGAAACATGCCAATATACTGCCCCCTTGAGAGATCAAACGAAAATTTTGATTTTTTAGGGGATCTTGTGAAAAAAGAGATCAAGGTGCTTGACAGGTCCAAAAAGGATCCAGAATGCCAAAAATGTGGAAAATGCGAAAAAGCAATACAAAACAACCCTTGATTGGGAAAAAATAGGATTGGGGATCCAAAACCCTAGCTGGATGGCTAAACGAGGTCAAAAAACCTTATTTTTTAGGCTTAAATAGGCCTCGAGAGACCACTTCTAGTTCATTTGCACACATAGCCCTTTGAGATTTTGTGATTTTGAGCTTTCACCCTTGCAAGAGATGGCCCAATGACCACTTCCATGACACATCTCATATTGAGTATGAGTGTACCAGAGGTTGCCTGGCACTAGACTACCAGTGAGTCAACTTGACCTAACTTTGTTTTTTGACTTTTGAGTGTATTTATTAGCTTAGGAAGTCAAACTAGGTCAACCAATCTAATATAGCATTGCTCAACTTTATTTCAGCGTCATGTGGCGTTAAAATGTTCCATAGTCATGAATAGCGACATAGCATCATAGTTTGGAGTTAGGGTTCAAACTCCAAACTGGACCTCATGACCTAGTTTGACTTCCCAAGCTAATAAATATGCACAAAAATAAAAAATGAAGGTCAAGTTGACTCATCAGTGGTCCCCAATCCTAGACCTGCACTAATAGAGCAAACAAACACAATATTAGATCCATATGCAAGTTAGAACTAATATGCCCCATGAAATTCATCTACAATGCTAAAAATAGGAAGGAAAATGAAGAACAAAACTAGAAAAGAAATAAAATCCTATTTAAACATGCAAACTCTCAATCCCATGGGGGAATTGGTGCCAATTTGATGTCAAAATTATCCCTCTCTCAATTCCTTTGCAAGCTTGATGATCTTGATGAAGATTGATCTAGTTGGTGATGAAGAACAATGTGATTCCTTGATAAAAATATGCAATAACCTAGCTATGATAATGGAAAATGCTATGAAATGGATGAAAATGCTCTAAATGTGAAGATAGTAACTTTTCTCTAAGTTGTGGATCCAAAATATAAAGGAAATCCTTCCATTTATTGAAAGACAAGATGGAGGAATGAGCAAAATGAAGCAATGCGGGATCATTCAACATCCAATTGCCAAGTGCCACTTGTCAAGATGTGAATGGAGGAAGCTTGAGCACATTTTGATGAATGTGCACAATAAATGATATTAGGTGGATTTTGAAAATCATGAAATAACTTGTTGGAGGGAGAAAGGAATGAATTAAATGCCACTTGGCTCAATGCACAAGGACATGTAATAGGAAATGAATGCCTTGTTGGAAGGACAAATCCATTTGGAGGGATTTTAAAACTTGGAGGACTAATCCCTTTTTGATGCCATTTTGAAAGTAATTATGGAATTATTAAATCAAAGAAATGATTTATTTGTGCAAGTTGCAAAATTTAGAGGATTCAGGTGATTAGGATTAAATTAATCAGGATTTAATCAATTTGATAGGAGGTTAGTTGATGTGACTATTTGATTTAAATTTTTGGATTGATTTAAATCAAAGTTGAGAGGAATATGTTTTAGATTTAATTAAATAAAAGATTTTGATTTATTTAATTAAAGAGGGGTGATGTTAGATTAAATCAAATAAGGTTTAATTTATTTAATTTAATAAGATGACTTTAGAGATTTAATCAAATAAAATGAATTATTTAATTAAATAGAGACAAAGGGTTAATTAAATCAGATTGATTAATTTAATTAATAGGAAGATGACAACTTAATTAGATAAAACTGATTTATTCAATTAAGGGATGAAAGGTGATGACTAGCCAAGAAGATGATTTAGGATGAAATGATGTTAGTAAATCAGGGTCTAGTGTGTCGGCATATTTTCCATGTCTACAATTTGCCCCTCTTTGAAGCAAAGTGCTCACTGTGTTTGTTCAAAGAATAAAGCATCTTGATCAAAATTCAATAAAATTTTGATTTTCAAAATTGCCACATTGCTGCCCTGGTGAGAAGAAACATGTCGATATACTACCACCTTGAGAGATCAGACGAAAATTTCAATTTTTTGGGTGATCTCATGAAAAAAGAGGACAAGGTGCTCGACGGGTCTAAAAAGGCTCTAGGATGGAAAAAATAATCAAAAACAACCCTTAGTTGGGTATTAATAGGACCGAGGGTCAAAAACCTTGACTGGATGGCCAAACGAGGTCAAAAAGTCCTATTTTTTAGGCTTAAATAGGCCTTAAGGGACCACTTCTAGTTCATTTGCACACATAGCCCTTTGAGATTCTATTATTTTGAGCTCTGACCCTTGTGAGAGATGGCACAATGGCCACTTCCATGACACGTCCTAGATCGAGTACGAGTATACCAAAGGTTGCCTAGTGTTGGACCACCGGTGAGTCAACTTGACCTGACTTCATTTTTTAATTTTTGTGCTCATTTATTAGCTTAGGAAGTCAAATTTAGTCGAGTGGTCCACTATAGCACCACTTCAAACTTTATTTCAGTGTCGCATGGCATTAAACTATGCGATAGTCATGAATAGCAACACGACGCCACAGTTTGGAGTTAGGGTTTAAACTCCAAAATGGACCGCATGTGTAAACAACGCTATGGTGGGCCACTTTGAAATTTAGGGTTTAGGGTCAAACTGGGGCGCGCTTAAACCGCACTATGGTAGTGGAGTTTGAGGAGTTTAGGGATCCTAGTGGCACACTTTGGAACTTTCAAACTACGTTGCACCTACAAACAACAACATATATGTTGTTTTAGGTATGCTGGGGTAAATCAGGATCACAATTTTTTATGAAATTTAATGCAGTGACTTTCCTGATGCAAGAGGAGGCTAAGATTCTTCATTCATGTGAGCACAGATCCTCCATACTCTGTAGATTAGTCATATGCATGAGTGACTACAGGAACACTTGGGAGCGATCAGACTCTAGTACATTGCATATGCACTGCCAGTGAGGACACATTTAGGGATGATGCCAACACTTGCAAAGCGGTGGCATAGTGAGACATCATCATTCCACCTTTTTACGGGCGAGGCCACAGTGACACTGGATGATGTGTGGTAGATACTTTGATTTCCCATCCATAGAGAGTGATTGATCTATGATGTGGATGTCGGGAAAGATGCATGTTACAATGTGATGGGCCTTGATAACATCATCTTTTCAAAGGGCCAGATTGAGTTGGAGTGTTATAGGCTCACTATGTCACCCTTTCACTTGGTCATAGTAACCATTATTTTGGGTCTTGTTGCATCAGATTAGTGGGGCTAATATTTCAGTCCAGGATGGGGGCTCACTTGGGAGCTGATGGTTCAAAGGAGGGTATGTTTTGTGTGGGGACCAATACTATTGGCCTCCCTATATCGAGATTTACATGAGTTTGCATACTGCGATGGCAGAGCCATTAGGGCCAAGGTCACACTTCTCTATATCTGGGCCTAGGAGCATATCATCGTACTTCGCCCATGAGTCATAGTAGTTGATATGGAACCAGACGACCCAGTCATCTGGAGGTATAGAGGAGGAGTTTCTTTCACATTTACAAGACATGCCAACAACCCTAATTGGAGGAGGGTCAATGATGATATGAGGGAATTCACATGGTGACCGTACCTTGGATGAACCACATGGTATGATGATTCCCAACAACTATTTGTCGCTCAACAAGATAGGCTGATGTAGGGCTGAGAGCATATGATGATCGAGAGGTACCTACTAGACCACATATAGAGACAACTTGGTGAGCCAAAAGAGACCTGATGACTAGTATGTCGCGGTATTTGCATGTACCATGAGCCAGACTTCATGGGGCAACTACATTCCAGCCCAAGAGGCCTTTGATTCTTTTAGACAGCTAGTGGCCAAGCCATGGCCATATGATCAGGTTCAGGTTGATGTAGATACCACACAGGAATATAGGGATTGGTTTAGGCCACCTCTCAAGTTGACAATGCTAGGGACATCATCGGCATGATGGAGAGATAGAGGTAGAGGGACAAGATGAGGCTAGGGCCAAGGATGTCGAGGGGACGTAGATGGGGGCCAGGGTAGAGGTGGACCACACCAGCAGCCAGATCAAGGCAGGGGGCCATAGGATCAACAACGGCAGGACCAGGACCAGGACTAAGGCAATCAAGACCAAGACAAACAAGCAGATCAGCTGCCTCAAAGGGATCAGGAACCTCCTTCACCACCTCCACCTAATCATAGGGATGTGTAGATAGAGTAGTTATAGGCATAGTTCTAGGGGCTACAAGGACAAGCTGCTACTTTGATAGCAAAGAGGAACCAATTGTGGCTAGAGAGAGGCTGGGTTGTCTAGCAGAGACAGGCCGCAGAGCTTAGGGCAGTGCAGGAGATGGCTCATAGATAGAAACTAGAGAGCATATCTACCTCCTCCTCCCAAAGTTTAGTTTCATTGTGAGCCTATAGGGAGGTGATCTGAGAGGCCAATTATTATAGAGTTCACTATCATTAGTCCATGCCTCAGGCATCTCAGGTCCCAGATTTTTCACAGTAGATAGGGTACCGACCCCCCAAGGATCACGAAGAGAGACAACCTAGTGAGGCTGAGGGCAGCTAGCAGGGTTAGCCTTCCTCAGATCAGATACATGATTCCTTTTGCTTCATAGGCTCATTTTTGATAGCCTCATGGGTGATTGTAATTTATGAATTTGATACACACTTGATCCTAATTTTGTACCATCATAGTGTATTTATTTGATGATATATATATGAGATGAGATTATTTGATCTGCTATGATGTATGTTCTATTCTATTTATGCATGATGCAATGGATTCTATGTTATGTATGATGTGATCCTATATGATGCTTATGTGATTCAATGATGTGATATGGTGATTTATGGATGTATTTATTTTTTAGTATCTTTTTTATGTACTTACATGATGATTGTGTATGCAAATGTGAATGCTTAGACTAACGGATGATGATAACATGTATGAGATGTAATATTTTCCTTTTTTATTATCTCATGTATGATATGGTGATGCATTTATGGATGTTATGATGATGCACATTATATGATGTGATGATGCATGAGGTTTATGATGTGTTTAATGATGATGTTTATGTTATGATGCTCATGCTATGATAATGTAAATGGATGATATGTATGCATGTATATGGTTATATGATGGATGTAAATGAGTTATATGTGATGATGCTTAGAATAACCAATCTACATTATGTAGTAATGAAATGCATGAGAGGTGATTAATGATTTTTTATATGATATGATATGCATTAGGCAGTATGCTGATGGTTTTTGGATGCAGGATGGATGCAATGGTGAGGATGAGTTGTGATTAATTGTCATGGTACCATGTTAGTGTGGTAAGAAGATAGAAGAAAGCAAGAGACTCCAACAAGTCAAGAGATAATGCTGATGATGGTGATGATGATTTTCTTACCAAGGATTTGGGACTTTAAAAGGGTCATTTACCTTATGTTTGATAACACACATAGGCACGATGCATCAAGGTATAAATAACCAAGATGGCGTTGCACCTAGTCTGATGGACTTTGACTCGAAAATCAGATAGTAGTATTCTTGTCCACACCTGACATACGAAACCTTATTTAAAATGCATTTTAGATATTCCAAACATCTTGGAACAAAACATAGAAAGGAAAGTCTTCCTATGTGGTCGACAAGACACCTAAAATACCCTCGAGCTACACCCAAACAAAGCATGCATGACCAAGGTTATATTACAAGAACATCCAACAAGCACAATAGATAAAAAGATAATGATCGTTGCCCCATTCCTTTATCTCTAAATCCTTTTGGACATCATCGAGAGGTCATTGGACTGAGCGCAATAATATAAGCCAAAAGACAAAGACCAAGTAAACAAACAAGTTAATGTTCTTCATATTGCTAGCCAAGACTAAACTATGGTGATGCCTGTTGTTGATGTCCATTGTAGGAAGGATGCATCCTAGGACATGACGATATCAGATGATTGATTTTGGATTGATTGGATGATAGGCTATTGACACAAAGAGTTGACCAACTTGTTTACCTATTGACCTAGATTTGAGACTTTGATGTTTTGAATTTTCACTTTTAACCTACTAGACTTGTTTTCAACTGTTTCACCAAAGGTTGGGGACAATGATGATTTAGTATGATTGGATGTTTATTGTAGGTGATAGCGAGATGGGACAGATGGGTTTTTTTCAAATATTTGGATGTTTTTGAATTTTTTGAAATGTTTTGAGGTTGTTTTTGGTATTTTCAAGATTTTACAAATGTTTTGATTTTCAAATTATTTTGGGGATTTTTGAGATTTTGACAAAGAGACTAACCAAAAAACCTATCCTAGGGGCCTTAAGGGCTGATCAACAGATTATCCTTTCCTACGTTATACACATAGAGACCACATAGTTTGACTGACACAAACTTGATTATTGATGAGATATGAACAGATAGATTGCCACTTTATTGTGATAGACTCCTAAAGGACTGACCTAAGTGTCTTGGGGGATGATCAAAGATCAACCTTTCCTATGTTCAAAGCTCAATGACCTGTAGTTTGACAAGATGACTCTATTTTTTGACTTTTTGACTAACTTTTTGACCTATTTTTTGGATTTTAATATGTTTTAAATATTTTTTGGATTTTTGGTTTTTTGATGTTTTTTGGAATTTTTGATTTTAGGGACCTCAAGAACATACATGAATCTAATCCAACGGGAACATGCCCCCAATGTGAAGCAATAGACTACCTTGATAAAAGTAGGACAAACTAACCTTGAGAATGAGCCAAGTAGTACTAGGAGGGATCATGATATGAATTTAGGACAAAGCTATGATGCAGACGTGGATGGCTGATGGATGGAGATATGGAATGCGATAGATGAATGATGTAGAACAAGGCATGGAGATCCTAGTGGATGGAAAGTGCTTATTTACACAAGGCACCTATTTGTTAGGTTTTCATCGAGGTACTTTCCCAAAGTGTCATCGAAGTGGTTTTCACTAGAGGATGATTTTTCTCTTTACTATTTTTAATCCTTTTTCTGATTTGTTTTTTTTTGGATTTTTTTCTTTTTTGATTTTTTTTATTGTCACCAAGACACCTGTTTGCTAGGTTTTCATTAGGGTGACCATTTTTTTAGGACATTTTCTCATGTTTTTTGTATTTTTGGTTTTATACCTTACAATATTAGGCATAAATTTTTTTGAGATGAGAGTTATTCATGGGCTCCTACAGAGGCTCGCCTCCTGGTGTTGATAACTAATATGCCCCTAACTTGTAACTTGTTGTGATGAAAAATGGTCCCAACCAATTGGGCTCAAATTCACCTTTTCTGTCTGGGTTCAAAATGTTCTTCTAGTTCTCCTTTAGCACAACTTCTCCAACCTGGAAGGTCCTGGTCCTAATCTTCTTGTTATAGTTCCATTTGAGGTGGTTCTGATATACCTGTAGATGGTTTAGGGCATCCGCATGTCATTCATCTAGTAGTTCTAGCTCATTCAATCTTGACACCCAATATTCCTCTTCTGTGATGAGATTTTGTAGTGATATTCTCAGTGACGAGAGCTCGATCTTGATGGTAGTATGGCTTTTGATCCATAGAACAAGGAGAATGGGGTGGCACCTATGAGTGTGTGGATGCTTGTTCGATAGGCCTAGAGGGTAGGATTTAGTTAGATATGCCAATCACGACCAACTTCATTGACCATTTTTTTGAGGATTTTTAGAATGGTCTTATTTTTAGCCTCATCTTGGTCATTTCCTTGGGGATAATATGGGGTGGAAAAGTGATGTTGGATTTTGAATTTGTCGCATAGGTCACAAACATCTTGATTATTGAAGGGTGTCCCATTATTTGAGATAATGGCTTGGGGGACCCTATAACGGAAAATTAAATAGTTCAGGATGAACTTTGATATCTGCTTTCTAGTGATGTAAGTCATAGGTTTGACTTCCATCCACTTGGTAAAGTACTCAGTGGCAGTAATGATAAACTTGTGGCCACTGGATGACATGGGGGTGATTTTTCTAATGAGATCAAGCCCCCACTACAAAAAGGGCCATGGTGTGACAATAGGATGAAGCTCTTGAGCTAGTGCCTGGATGAGGTCCCCATGCTACTGAAAGTGTAGACACCTTCTAACATAGTCATGTGCTTCTCTTTCCATAGTAGGCCAATAACACCCCATCCTCAACAATTTCTTGGCCAAGGTCATACCACTAGAGTGTGAACCACATATGCCATTATGTACCTCAGTTAAGGCAGCCAATGCCTCTTTAGCATTCAAGCAATGTATCAAGGTTCCTTCAATTCTTCTACAGTAAAGGGTATCTCCCAGGATGAAAAAATGGGATGCTTTCTTGACAAAGGTTTTCTTAAGGTTTGAGGCTATGCCGGTTGGGAGGACTCCTATTCTCAGATAAGTGTATATATCATGGTACCAGGGATCACTGAGACCAATGATTTCACACACAAATTCAGACTTTGGTACCTCGAATGCAGGAACAAGAAGCTACTCTACTAGGAATTCATGCTTTGGGACATTGTGAGGGATGTCCAATAGGGATCTAGTTGTTTCCATGGCATCTGCCACTCTGTTGTTTACTCTAGGTATCTGCTCAAATTCGATCTCAATGAAGGACTCCTTAAGAATTTCCATCAATTTCTTGTATGGAGTTAGCTTGTCATCCTTAGTTTGGTACTCATCGTTCACTTGATTGATTATGAGTTGTGAATCCCCATATAACTTGAGAGCCATGATATGCCACTGCACTACTATTTTGAGTCCTATGGTTAGAGCCTCATATTCTGTGATATTGTTTGTGCAAGGAAATGCCAACTTGTAGGATCTTGGTATGCAGTCTCCTTGTGGATTGATGAAAAATACCTTGACTCCCGATCCATATGTGTAGGAACCATAAAAGTACAACTTCCAGTGGTCTATTATGCTCAACTTGTAGATAGATTCATTGGGGAACTCTAAAATTAGTAGATTCTCTAAATACATTGGTCCTTCCAGTTGGTTTCCAATAGCTTTCCCTTTGATGACCTTCTTCTCTACATACTCGATATCATATTATGATAGGATCATGACCCACTTGGCCATCCTTCTTGTGAGAATTTCTTTGGAAAGCAGGTAGTTGAGTGTGTTGATCTTTCCAATGAGTTTGATTTTATGTGCTAACATGTAGTGTCTGAACTTCTATGAGGCAAACACCACTACTAAACAAGCCTTTTTGATGAAGGAATAATTTAACTCATGCCCTACCATGGTCTGACTGATGTAGTCGATAACCCTCTCTATTTCATTTTCATCGTGTTGAGCTAGGAGAGCACCAAGAGTTGTTGTTGTTTATATGTAGAGGATTAGAGGCCTTCCAGGGATTGATGGCATAAGCACTGGAGGTGTGAGAAAATATGGTTTGATCTTGTTAAAGCCCTGATTGCACTTGTCATCCCATTTTTACACTACCCCTTTGTAGAGTAGGTGAGAATATGGGACTGACTTGTCTACCAACTAAGCTATGTATTGGCAGATTAACTGGAGCCTACCTTGTATGCCCCTCAACTATTTCAATGTCTTGGCTGCATACATCTCGAGGATTTCCTTTACCTTGGTGAGATCTATTTCAATCCCTCTCATGGACACGATGTATCCCAATAGATTCCACGATTGTACATTGAAGACACACTGCTTTGGATTAAGGCGGACCTTGTATTCCTTGAGTCTGTTGAAGATGGCACTTAATGCTGCTATGTGGTCCCACCTCTTTTATAGATTTTTCCAATATGTCATCGACATAATCCTCCACAATATTATGGATCATATCATGAAAGATTAAGGTCATGGGCCTCTGATATGTTGCTCTAGCATTCTTTAGGCTATGGATCATGTCATGAAAGATTAAGGTCATGGGCCTCTGATATGTTGCTCTAGCATTCTTTAGGATGAACGACATCATGTTCCAGCAATATGTCCCCCATGGACAAGTAAAATTCATTTTGTGTTGGTCTTCTTTGGCTATCATGATTTGGTTATACCTAAATAATTCATCCATCAATGAAAGCATCTCATGTCCCATGGTCATATCTACAATCATATCAATGTCGGGAAGTCATCCTTGGGAAATGCTTTGTTCAAGTCTTTGAAGTCTGTGTACATATGGATGCCCCCATCAGGCTTTGAAATAGGTACTAGATTTGATACCCATTTTGGATAGTCGATTGGTCGTATGAATCCTACATCAAGTAACTTATTTAATTCCATTTTAACCAACAAGGCTATCTGGGGATGCATTTTTCTGAGTTTTTGTCTGACGGGATTTGCCTCGAGGTAAACTACTAAATGGTGGACCACAATCTTTGGATCAAGCCCGAGCATGTCAACATAGCTCCATGGAAAGTTGACCTTTCTCTCCCTTAAGAAAGTAGATAGGAGCTCTTGTTCTTTTGAAATCAATGATTCAACATAAAATGTGATATGTGGAGTTTCCTCTATTCCCAAGTTGATTGGGTTGCACTTCTCAGCTAGAACTGTTCACTTTTCCTGATGTAGAGCATTGAGAGGAAGATGGAATCCTTCATCCTCAGGAACCTTAGAGAGGTTTTCACTGTTGGATACATCCTTTTATTTTTACTTTTTTTGGGTCAGAGAGTGTCACAGTGTGGTTTTCACTCAAAGACCTTGAGATTATTCTCAAATTTTTGCTTTTGTGACTAAAGGATTCAATCATTTCCCCATAGTAGGCTTGTGTGTCTAGTATGATATAAAATCCAACCTTGTGATCTCCATGTGGTGCCATTTCTTGTAGTCCTATTAATTTCAAGAGCACCTCATCATTTTTTAAAGTATCTAGAATTGGTGGTCCTCGTTGGTTGTAATTGATGAGTTGGGGATAGACTAGGTTTATTTCATTGGTTTTATGGTCATTGGTCTCAAAGGACAAGGTACTAATCATGAGTAGGGAGGTGTCTTTGAAAAGCATAGGAAAATCAGTTATGGGGTCCTTGTCACTACTACACACATTAGTTATGTCAAAGGTGAAGTTGTCTAAAGGTCGACATGTGTATACGGGTAATTGAAGGGTGGTTGCAGATTGCTGAGGAGTTTTGACCTTCTTAACCAAGGAACCTTTTCCAACTATGGTCACCTTCGAAGGGGTACATACGAGACCAATATTTATCATACGCATCTCTGACATTAGGGGTACTAGAAGTTGTCATTTTTTCCAAGCTTTTTGTTTCTGTCATAGCCCATGGCAAGCATCACTTGTAAGCCTTTACTGCTATCATCCATATGTAGATCAGCTTCTAGTTTACAGTCTTGGTATAGGAGGTTTGATGGGTCCTCCTTTATTACTTCCTAACCTAGGTCTCCCCAACTTCTGAAGCTAGAGGAGCCTACTATGAAGGTTTGGGAGGAGGAAGCATTATTTGACTATGGTCATCCTCTTGACCTAGGATATTGTAGTAACTCTCCTACCACAAAAGCATTTTTTGGGATTGTGTAATCCCCACACCCATTGTCTTGGATAGTGACCTTGATATTAGATATGGCAGGGATGGCGGGTGTCTCTATCACATAATTTGAGGCAAGAGTAGCTGGGTCAATGTATGGAGTTAAGGGGCCCTCATCATTCTTAAGCACTTGGGGGATTTTGTAATATTTTTCTTCCAAATTTTTGCAATAGTAAAAGGGTTTAGGATCCCCATGAACACTGACCTCTTGGCCTTGGTATGGAAACTTTACACACTGGTGGAAGGTGGAAGCTATATCATGCATCCCATGAATCCAAGGACACCCCAGGAGGATATTATAAGGTAATTCCAAGTCGAGAACTTGACAAGTTGTTTCCATGATGGTCGGCCCTACTTGAATAGGGAGTTGGATAGTGCCCTAAGGCACTCTTTCTTGATCATCGTAGGCTATTATGGTTATTCCTTTTCCTTTTTCAACAACATCTTTAGAGAAGCCCAAACATTTTATTAATTTAAGGGTGCATATGTTCAACCCCACACCCCCATCTACCAGGACCCTCTTGACTTTTTTCTTATGGAAGGAAGCCTCAAGATGAAGCGCACAATTGTGAGATGGTTGTGTTGGAAGGTCTTGTTCTGAAAATTTCAAGAGGTGGGGTGTGGTGAGGTGTGCGACCATAGCTTGAAAATGATCCACATCAAGATCAGTGGGGATAGAAGATGAGGCCAAGGCTTCTTCAAGGATCTTATTATGGGCTTGTGAGATTTTCAGCAACTCCATGATGGAGATCTGAGCTCGGGTTCTTTTTAACTAATCAAGGACATTATAGCCACTGGGAATGGATCTTGGGTTGGAAGTGGGTGCTTTAAGAGGCTGAGATGATCCCGCGATGGTAACTTTTTCACCTCTTGTGGTGACTCCACAATTGACTTGGGTTGCTTTGATGGTGATGACAATGACCATTTCTTCTAGAGATGCGACAACATGGTCATACACATGATTCACACTTTTGAATGTACCCTTTCCTTTATCATTTTTATTATTTCCCTTATTGTGGTTGGGCATCAGTTTCATGTAAATCTTGAGATTTTGATTTCCTACTAGTTGTTCCACATTTATGATTTTTTCATTAATGAGGTCTTGGATCAAATTTTTCAACCTCATGCAATTATTAGTTGTGTGTCCCTTGATTTTGTGGAAATCACAAAGGTGATTTTCATTGTACCATAGTGGTTTTACCAAGGCCTCTTGATAGTTCTCATAGGTGGGAACTTTGATGAGTTTTTCCTCCACCAATCTCTTCATGATGGATTCAGCCAATTCCCCAAGGGTTATGTACTTCCACTTGGGAGAATTTTTGTTTCATTGAGGCAATCTACCTTGACTATCCACATTGTTGACTATTTGGTTGTTTGGTTGCTATGTGACAGTGTTGGCTTGTCAATTGTTCTAATTGTTGGCTTGTGGTTGTTGAGGTGCTTGTTTATTTTTTTGAGGTGCACTGATGACAACTTTGGCATCGACAACACCATCATTGGTAATGTTTCTATTTTTCACCCATGTGTGAGGTTTGTCATTATAACTAGTGGATGGGTGACTTTATTGATAAGAAGGAACTCCCCCTTGTAAGATAACGGCTCATTTGATATTAAGTACCTTGGGATCAACTGATCATAGGTTGTGATGCATTGCATTTTGAGATGGATTGACAAGAGTCCATCAAGATTTATGATGATAGTGCACACTTGTTGTTCCTCAGGCATGGCCCATTTACTTATGTTGGGTTTTGATCACCAGTGTTCCAAGAATGAAGCAAGTGTTTCTCCCTTAGATTGTTTCATAGCTGATAGTTCTTCCAGGGTCACATCCATAGCTATGTTGAAGGCATAGTTTTGTACAAATGCATCCATGATTTCCTAGAATTTTTTGATTCCTAAGAGATGAGAGAACCAGTCAATCGATGTGCCTACCAAGCTCCGAGGGAACAGTCACATTAGATAAGTTTCATTGTTCCATGAAATGTACTTGGAACTCCCTGATGTGATCTTCAGGGTTTCCTATTCAATGATATTTATTGAACTTTGGGATCTCAAATCCTTTTGTGAATGATTTCATGACAATGCTCTTGTCAAACGGATAGGGGAACAAGTTCTTTGGTGGCTTTGTGGTTTTCCCTGATTGAAGATCAAGCACTTATTGTGAAAGGAGTTTGATTTTTGTTGATACATCATCTTGTGGTTGAGGGGGTGGGATGAAGGTGTTCTGAGGTGATTCACTTGTTGGAGGGATGGGTAGATTGGTTGGTGTGTTGGTGGACAGTGTTTGCATGTTTTGCTGCTCCAAGTATGCTTGTAACTATTGTTGTACCAACAAAGATTGTTGTTGCTCATGTTGTTGTTGTGCTAATAATGCCTTTTGTTGAGCTTGATGTTGTTGTTGTGCCAACAATGCTTGTTGTTGGATTGCTAGTTGGGTTGCTTCTTGTTGTTCTTGGTATTTCTTTAGCGCTTGTTGGTATGCTTGTTGTAGGGTTGCTTGTTGTTGTGTAAGGTATTGTTCTTGCGCCTATGCTTATGGTTGCGCTTGTGCTTGTGCTTGTTGGACAGCTTGGGAATCCTAAGCGGCTTGGGAAACTTGAGCAGCTTGAGCAACCTGAGTCACTTGTGCTGCTTGAGCGGCTTGTTGGGCTTGTTCTTGCAACAATTCTTGGGATTGTGCTTGGGTAGCTTGTTGCACTTGTTGAGCTTGTGTTGCTTGTTGTGTGGCTTGCGCTACTTGGGCAACCAGAGCAGCTTGAGTAGCCTAAGCATTTTGTGTTGCTTTTTGAGCAGTTTGTGTTTGTTGCGCAACTTGGTATTATTGGAGTGCCTTTTGGTAGGCTTGGTGAGCTTGCAATGCTATGCTGTATTGCCTTGCCGCATTTGGATTTGGCAATAGTGGTGGTGGATTTGGGATGTTAGGTGTGGTGGTGAGTGGTTGAGATGTGTTTTGAGCGATTGTGGTGGATGGTATGATTGATATGTTGGGTCCTTGAGAGACCATGTTTTGGGGTGTTGGAATTGATTTTGTTGTTCGAATGGATACTACCTGTTGTTGCGATATTAGTGGTATGTTCAAAGGATTAGATGTGATGATTTGATTAGTGTTGGGAAGATTTCCTTGGATTAATTGATGTGTGTTAGGTAAAGGGAGAACCCCTAAACCAAGAATTGATATAGATGTTGGTAACAGGAATGGTGGCAGAGGTGATGGTGGTATTGGAATTGAAATTGGTGGAAGGATTCTTGGGATGAGTGATGATGAGGCCCCGAAGAGCCCACCTTGTTCAAATACGCCCACTTGTACCAATGGGAGTCAAACTTGTGGATCAAGAGCATATGCTAGTGTGGCATGGAAAGATGTGTTGTTGGAGTCATGGAATATGAGTGTGAAAATTGGTGGAGGGGATTTGAGGCATGGTACCTGATGTACCCGTGATTGTATTGGTGTCCAAATTTTGATTATTGACAAGGGGGTGTTGTTGAATGGCATGGAGTAATGCACTCCCCTTGTTGACAATGGGTTGTGTGGTGGCAATGGATGACGTGGATTGTAGAATCAGTTGTATCATGCTCTGAGTGGGTGAGGTGAATGGTACAAGCAGCATAAAAGGCTTCTCCACAATAGTGCTTACATCAAAATTAGAAGGGAGTTTTGCTCCTTCTTTTTCCAATTCAAGCATGTATTGGGAGGGATGCAGTTTCATCATGGCTCTAACGATTCAGTGGTTATCGAGGTTTTGAAGAATTTTGGTGATCTCATCTTGGGTCATCCCCATATTGGTGATGTCTTCCACCTGCCCTTCCTCTTGAGGATCTTGTGTTATGAGAGAAAGATCGGGTAGTGGGTTGTTGGGTCCAATAGGATTGATCTTGGGTGCGGTTTGACTTAGGTCACTTGAAGTTGATGTTTCTTTGTTGTACTCCATGTTCTTCTTGTGTTGTGATCTCGTTTGAACCATAAAATGAGACTCAAAAGTGAAAATATAGGATAATTAAGGATCAAAGTGTGATGGTGAAATGTCTGAGAGATAGATGATATGGATGATTGAACTCTTAGAAGATTTTGAGGGGGATGCTAGAGTTTAGGGACTTTTTGGATTCTTGGATTTGGATTTTTTTTATTTTGGATTTTGGTTTTTACTTGATTTGGATTTGCATTTTGATTCTTGTATTTGGATTGATTTGGATAATGAACAAATGGACCCTAAGATGTTGGATGTTATCTATGGGATAAATTTTCTCACAAGATGATAGTTTCGCTAAATGTAGGGAGAAGGATGCATCTACCCACACCTAACCAAACAAGATGTTTTGATGATAATTTGACTAGGTATATAGAGAAGGATGTATCTTCACATACCTAGCCAAACAAGATGATTTGATGTTGGACTCAAGGATTTTGATTCATGGATTTTCCAAAAAAGTCTAGCATAAAGGATGGTTTCAAGATTTTCAAGAGTTGTTCTTGAGATGATTTTGGTTTGATGTTTTAAAGATGGATGAAGGTTTACTTTGATCCTATGTGTACCTAAAAATACTCTTGTTTACAAGACCTCATTTTTGAAGAACACACTTTACTATAAACAAGATGTTCAAACCTTTGAAAAAGTGTTGGATTTTGACAATAATAAAATGAGTAGAGATTGGGATTGTTTCTTGAAGCTCTTTTGTAAAAGTTGAAAAGAAATATTTTTTTGAATTCGTAGAGCATTAAGAGATGATTTTGATGAGCTTTTGGACTAAGAGCTTTTGACTCTAGTTTCCATATTTTGATTTTGTGTGAAATCATTTGAGACACATTTGTGGGGTTCGTTTGTTCTTAGCTTTGCTTAGTGATTTCTTTTTACCACAAACACACTCTTGATTAGCTTTTGAAACTAGATGTCTAATGTCTTAAATTATTCTCATCCCACAAAGTACATTATGTGGAACTCAAGGAAATCAAGGAAAAATTTACCTAGTGTTTCACTTTAGTAAGCAAAGTGAGATATAAATCCAAATGTTTAGAAACCTCTAGGGATAGAACCCCTAGGGAAAGAAACAACACTTAGATTTTGTCAATGGTATTTTCTTTCTAAAGGGTTTGAAATTTTATGGTGACGTTGAATGTTTTTTTTCCAATGTTTACGATCAAGCAAAGTATTTTTTATTTCAAGAATCATGCACAACCCTATGGATATTTGAGACAATATTTGTTGAATCCCCACTTGGATGAATCCAACAATGCCTAATTTTAGCATATGATTAGATGCTTGACCACACAGGCTCCCCTTTACAATGCACTCACTTCTAGAGTTAGCCAAGCATCAGTACCCATGAATCTCCCATGGCATACTTCTCATCTCTACTAAAAGCTGTAAAATTGTGGGGCAACTTCAAAATGACTTCTCTTGCACCAAAAAATAGATAAGGATTTTGGCCTTTTAAAAAAGGGCTTTTAATGTGGGCATTTAGTTTATGGGGGATCATCCATGCAGTGAGAGACCATTGTTTCCATTCTCGTCAAAACAATCCTTGTGATACTTTCCTTTCCTCAAGTACCCACACTTATATCTCAAGTGGAAGTTGCTTGGATTTAGCGTATTCCAAGTTGGGTCGTTCCCTTGGGTGATTACTATTTACCATAAGATAGGCCCTCTAAGATAACACAAAAGCAAGCAAACATATCCGTAGTTTGATTGATTTTTGTTGAGAAACAAAGAGAGAACACTCACAATATGTTCCACTCACACTCGCAAGATTTGTTCAATTTTAGGATCCAAATTGAAGTGTGTACGTAATCACTTACACAACTTAATATCACTAAAAGCCTTTTGATTCTCAAGATCACCGTGAGGCGCGAGAGAAGTGCATACATCTTTTAGATGATATTATTTTGGATAAGTGATTACAAAACAAAGAAGCACATGTTCATTTTAAATCCTCAAAGAAATTATTTGATTCTTTTTAAAGCACCAAAGCAAAAGATGAAAGTTGTTTGTTCAATTGTTAACCTTAAACAAAATCTAGTAAGTTTTCCTAAAGTTCTTTTTAAACCTTTTCCCTTGTTCGTTTTAAAACCCAAATTGAAATCTATTGAGTCCTAAAAGCTTGAAGGGGTAAAATCCTTAGACTTGGAATTATAATTGCTTCCAAAAGTGTCTAAAGACTTGGAATTATAATCCTTAGACTTAGATAAGAAGTGTCTAATTTTTCAATTGTTAACCTTAAACAAAATCTAGTAAGTTTTAAAGCTTGAAGGGGTAAAATCATTAGACTTGGAATTATAATTGCTTCCAAAAAGTGTCTAAAGACACTTGATACAATGGATAAATGATGTTATACTTTCAAACTTCTCCTTACTCCTTCCTTGCTTCCACCTACAAGAATTGATTAATCCTTGAAAAACAAAGGCAGAAAACAAGTCAATAGCTCAAAATGATTAAAAGCAAAAAAGCACATGTCAAAAAAAACTTGAATTTTGACCTTTTACCCCACCCCAGCGGCGTAACCCGCATATGCGTCATTATTTGAGTAAGTCAATGACACTGTATAGCACCGCTAGGTCTAATAGCGGCACTCTGCAGTAGAAAAAAGAGCATGATTATGGTGGAGTTTCTGTCAGCAGTGCAATTTGAAATTTAAAAAGCCAGCGTCAAAAAATTAGACCAGCGTGGTAGTTTGAAAATTTGAATTTTCCAAGTAGGCAAATTTCAGCAGCAATGTTTAGATTTTGCAGTGTCATTGTATGGCACCACTGGAAGGTTAGTGTCAGTATATAGCGATGCTAGACTGATAGTGGTATAGTTTCCTATAGACACATAGAAAATAGAGAAAAACATAGAATTTTGTCAAAAAATGTGTTAAGAACTTGAGATTTTCCCTCCTAGCACCAATATGTTAACCTCAATTCTAGACCTGCACAAACATAACAAACAAACACAATATTAGATCCATATGCAAGTTAGAATTAAGATTCCCCATGAAATTCATATACAATACTCAAAATAGGAAGAAAATAAAGAACAAGAAAAAGAAAAGCAATGAAATCATATTTAAACATGCAAACTCTCAATCCCATTGAGAAATTGGTGTCAATTTGATGTGGAAATTGGCCCTTTCCCAACTCCTTTTCAAGCTTGATGATCTTGATGAAGATTGATCCACTAGATGATGAAGAACAATGTGATTCCTTGATTAAAATCTGCAATAACCTAGCTATGATAATGGAAAATGCCATGGAAATGGATGAAATTGCTCTAAATGTGAAGATAGTAACTTTTCTCTAAGTTGTGGATCCAAAATACAAAGGAAAGCCTTCCATTTATAGAAAGACAAGATGGAGGAATGAGCAAAATGAAGCAATGTGGGATCATTAAACATCCAATGGCCAAGTGCCACTTGTCAAGATGTGAATGGAGGAAGCTTGAGCAAATTTTGATGAATGTGCACAATAAATGATATTAGGTGGTTTTTCAAAATCATGAAATGACTTGTTGGAGGGAGAAAGGAATGAATTAAATGCCACTTGGCTTAATGCACAAGGACATGTAAGAGGAAATGAATGCCTTGTTGGAAGGACCAATCCATTTGGAGGGATTTTCAAACTTGGAGGAATATTCCCTTTTTGATGCCATTTTGAAAGTAATTAGGGAATTATTAAATCAAAGAAATGATTTTTTGGTGCAAGTTGCAAAATCTAAAGGATTCAGGTGATTAGGATTAAATTAATCAGGATTAAATTAATTTAATAGGAGGTTAGTTGATGTGACTATTTGATTTATATTTTTGGATTGATCTAAATAAAAGTTGAGAGGAATATGATTTAGATTTAATTAAATAAAAGATTTTGATTTATTTAATTAAAGAGGGGTGATGTTAGATTAAATCAAATAAGGTTTAATTTATTTAATTTAATAAGATGACTTTAGAGATTTAATCAAATAAAATGAATTATTTAATTAAATAGAGACATAGGGTTAATTAAATTACATTGATTAATTTAATTAACTGGAAGATGACAACTTAATTAGATAAAACTGATTTATTCAATTAAGGGATGAAAGGTGATGACTAGCCAAGAAGATGATTCAGGACGAAATGATGTTAGTAAATCAGGGTCAAGTGTGTCAGTATATTTTCCATGTCTACAAAATGTATGCAATCTAGCCTATACCTCAATTAAATATTTATGAAATTCCTAATGTTGAGATGTATGTACGTAGGAGAACACCACCTAGAATTTTCTTTAGAAAGACAAATTATTTGATTAATATTGATGAGGCTGATATTTTCCAGCACATGGAAGGTAATATTCCAACACACGCTTATAGAAGATATGTTGATAATATTTTAAAATTCTTCTTTGAAAGGATAAATGAGACTGAAAGATGTCAAAGTTCTATTTTTTGAAATGATGTGGGGTATAAAGTATAGAATCATCATGAAGACTCTTGGGTTGAGAACATCAAATTCTTCAAGTGAAAACACTATTGTGAAGAATCTAATGGATTCTTATGAGAGTTTGGGTAAGACCTCACACTCAAAGGATAGTACTGTCACTTGACATGTCATTACATCGACTTTGGTAAGTAGTCAAACAAAGAGAGCTTGTCTCATTAGAAAGATGAGTGAAAAAATGAGAATTAGTAGAAATTTTTTATCAAGGGTCATTCAAAGGCAGCAAAGAATTGAGGGCATTGATTCAAATGAATTACGAGCATTCTAAGGGAGACTGCCACAAAAAGATAAAAAAGTTGTTGAAGCATTGAGAACACTAATTGAAGAGTATTGGAAGAATAACAAAAGGCCATCTCTGAATCAAAGGGATGTGATAAGAAGGAGAATCGGTAGTCAGAGCCATCAACCACATCCAAAGCATATTTTGGATATGACTCAAACCCAATTTTTTCATAAATTTCAATAGGATTATCCTCAAAATAGTATTTGTCAAAGATATTTCGAAATGCTTAAGCCTTTTTATGTCAAGATAAATCACACATGCACTACTTGTTGTTGTAGACTACATATGGAATTCTCTAGCCATTATGATGTTTATCATTCTATATGTTTAGATTTGCATATTAACAATGTTTTGCAGGATTGTGGCATAGAAGCCCCACCAACATCTTTAAGAGAGTTCTTATCAAAAAAATTATTTGAAATAGAGTATGGCCAAATATTCTATAGGACAACATGCTTGGATGGTTCATGTGAGCATTGTGGTGGCTTGCAGCGTATGCCAATATGTCAACATATGGAAATCACACATGAGGTGGGAAAGAAACTAGTAGAGTTTGGGAAGTATAAAAAATTGGCATATGTTACAAAATATGGTAATCAAGAAAAAATGTGTGATTTGGTTATTAAGAAGATTCCAGTGTATCAATTTATGTCCATGTTTCATGACTATATAGTGTATATGAGTATGCAAGGCATACCCAAGCCTGATGGTTGGACACACAATTCAAGATATGCAAGGAAACCTTTCCAGTTTGCAACATAGTATCAATAGTTGACTTTGTAGAGAACTACACTCTATAGCCACAACGTGAGGTGCAGACACAATATTACAACTCCACATAGGTTTCAATATTTATGCATATAACATTCACTCATGCAATTGATAGTACAGAGGACCAAAGGAAGGTATCAATCAAGTATCACTTTTGTATTAGTGATGATCACACATATTCTCTACAATTTGTGCAAGGTTGCTTCTAGATGTTCAATAGTGATTTGGCTCATAGGGGCATAGCATATGGTCAGCATATACTATGGTCAAATAAATTCGCAACATAGTTCAAGAACTCACGCATGTTCTACTCATTGAGCAAGATGCGTGTCATTATAGGTGTTCAACATATGTGGAACTTTTGTGAGGTTAGGCATGGAAAGGGGGAGCATGATGGTGTAGAAGCATGTGTGAAAAGAGCATTAGCATGAGAAGAGTTAAAGTATAAAGAAAATGCAAAGGTGATAGATGCAAAATCAATCATCAAGTGGTGTAATGATTCAATGGGTCCAGGTAATGAAGGTATGTCTTCAGTTCGTAGATTTTTTTGGTTGATGGATGATACTAACATTGCACCATATGAGGATTATTGTACACTAATAGGATCAAGTGAGCTACACTCTTTTCTTAGCTCAGATGCAGGTTCATGGAGTATCAATACATGAAAGATGGCATGCTTTTCTTCTTCATGTAAAATGCAAGTCTAGAATCATTGTGAGTCAGAGGAGTGGGTTGAGAAATGGTTGACAAGTTATCTTAGCCCAATTCACATGTATCACCCTCCAACAACATTGGAACTAACATAGATGGAATCATCGGTCAGCTTTGACTAAGTATCAAATCTAGTTCAACTAGGTAATATATCTACTTAATTAGTTTTTGAAATTCCTATTGTTATCTTACTTTGTAGTGTATTCGTAATGTTGACTAATTTCAAGAGATTTGTTGCACATATCAATGTAGGGCATGTTTTTGTAGTTATTGTAGATGAAGACAATGAAGAGGGAACAAACTATTGCTTGTGTCATTGTGTTGAGGCCACAAAGAAATTGGAGGCCCCAATTATAGATGGACAAAATATCGAATACCCTACAAGCTCAGTTGTTGTTATTGGAACATGACTTAGAAGGTACCCACATAAGAGTGTTAAATATTGGTTGTTTCAGGACTTTGACATACATTGTAATATTCTTCATTACTTGAAAATTTTCATGGCATCTAATGTTCATTTGACCAAATGGGGGTAGAACTTTAAACAAGACCTTGTGGAAGGTTTGTGAGTCTGACCATGAGGTAATACTTGACACAATAAAGAGTATAGTAGACTTGGATGGTTCGTTGAATTAATTTGTAAGTATTCACATTGGTTCTTATTAATTTATACTTGTATGCACATTAATTTGTTTGATACCAATGCTATCATCTTCTTTTACTTTTTCTATTTGTAAGTAACCTAGTAAAAATTGATTGGTGTCTCCTTGTAGAAAATGTTGATTTATGAGCCATCCAAGAGAATCTCAGCCAAAAAAGCAATGCAACATCCTTATTTTGATGATCTTGAAAAATATCAATTATGATTTTAAGCCATTATAAAAGTGTGTTCAAAGCTTGTTGAGGGAATTTCAAGTTATTCATTTGAAGTTAACCTTATCATGAGCACCTATGATGTAGACATTATAAGAGTATCTCGAATTTCAAGTTATTCTATTTATGAGAGGTGTTATGTGCAATAGATATCTTGGAACTCCCAGTGAAGATGTATGACTAGGAGTGACTAAGTTGAGAGACTAGCATGCCTATCCTCAATGGAAGCATCAAGATTTATGCCTTGCTATTCCAAAGTTGGAACCAAATGGTGTGGATTTGTTATTTGTAAGTGTCTTCCATCTATTTTCATTTCATTTCGATTTTGGATGCTCTTTCTTTTTCTTCATTTACTTTGCATATTTTTAAGTAAACTAATCAAAATTTATTGGTCTCTTCTTGCAGAAAATGCTGATTTATGAGCCATAGAAGAGAATCTCATCCAAAAAAGTAATGCAACATCCTTATTTTGATGATCTTCACAAATCTCAATTCTGATTTGAAGCCATTATAAAAGAGTGTGTGAAGCTTAGAAAGGGAATCTAAAGTTATTCATTTGAAGTTAGCCTCATCATGAGCACTTATGATGTAGACATTATAAGAGAATCTCAAATGTATGAGTGACATTGTAAAAGATTTGTGAGAATAGAGCACCTAAGGCATTGTGCCTACGGTGTAGGGTATCTTGGCCTTCATTTTGTAAAATTGGTTTAGTATGTAGTGTCTTTATGTTTAAGGTCATGTTTTTGTTTTGAAATAATTTCTTTAAGACCATGTTGCAATGTTTTGGTTCAGTTTTGGTTAGGAGTCATTTTGAGTCAATTTGGTAAAGTTGCAAAAATTGTAAAAAAGTTGCATAGAAACTTTTGCATTTTTGATGTAAAAGGGAAGTTGAATAGTTAGGATGTTAAAAGTTAGTTGTATTCAGTTGGATATGGTTGGAAAAGGTTAAATATTCCTTTTAATGGTTGAAATAGGGGTTGGATGTACATTTGGAGGATTGAATAACAAAGATTCATTATTTTATGTGTTTTCCTACATTGAATTTTGTTGCTACAACAACTTGTACATTTTGGTACAACCTAGAAGTGATCATTTGTGAATTGGAATTGATGGAGGAGTTGAATACCTTTCATTTGCATCTTGTCTCATTTTATTTCATCAGGATTTGAGTGAGTTATAGTGTTTTTTCTGAAAATGGGTTAGAAACCCTGGATTTGAGGGTTTGAGAGCAAAAATAATGATTTGTGACTCATTCCACCGATGAAAATGCTTAATAATTGGTGGAATAATTGTAAGTAGGTTGTAATTTATTTTTTTGAAGTTGGCAGGAGTGGGGATGAGGATTTGGGCAAATTTGGTTGATGCCCTAGTTGGTTTACTTCATGTTTTTAAGCAAAAGTGATGCATAAAAGTAGGGTTTTGTAGAAGAGTTGATTGGAGACCATTCTATGGGATGGGGATTGAATGTGTAGACCTAATTTGACATATCTAAGGTTTTGGAATGGATATTTGAGGTTTGGAGTGTGTAAAACCAATAAGCTCCTTGTTGAGGGAGCTTAATTAGGCCTATTTCAAGGCGTAGCAGCAATTTTTTGGCCCTTGTGTTCCAAAGTAACTCCACTTGCAATTGAAGTATGTTTCAAAAGAGGATAATGGGTACTCGAATATGTAATTTTTTTTTGGTATGATATGGGGTTTGGAAATTATGCTTGAAAAATCTTGTTTGTTGTGTTACTAGGAAGAATGTCAAATTGTGAAGGAATTCATTGAGTTTGAAGTGTTAAGAATTTGTCAAGAGTTTTGTTTAGTTAGCTTGTTTTTTTGATACCCTGCTCTACATCAGCCTACAAGTACAAGCACTTGGGTTTCAAATGTTGTATGAAGCATATTAGACAATTGTAGCATAAACAAAAGAATTAGGACAACCAAATAAATCTCATTTTATTGTAAACATCATATTATTAATATAGTGAGTGTAATAATGTTTCATGGTTACTAATCATTCTTTTTCTTCTTTTATTCTCTCCCTATTATAACTAGCACCAATTGACTAACTTATTATAAAAACTTCATTTATTAAAAAAATCAACCTAATGATTATATATCAATATCAATATTGCATACAGTCTATTGAAATAAAAACTTGTAATGAAATTTACTCAAATATTGAAATTTATTGTTTCCCTCAAAGATTTGTAATTCAAGCAATGTAATCCTTTAATAGTCTAAATTGCAAAAGGGAAACATTTTTTGTCGGCCTATATACCTGGATACTATGCTAGTTACAAGCATTCCATCTGAGGCATCAGGATCATGTAGGGCACCTCTATAATAACCTCTCTTGGTTTTTTTTATCTCAAAGTCATTTTTCTGTGGTGTCCAATTTTGACTTGATGGAAAAAGTGTCAATTGCAAGCAATGTAAAGTTGCAAAGTGGTGCAACTTTCATTTTGTAACTCATGTGACCAAATAAACTATTCCAACACATATGAATGGGTACATTTATGCTAGGAATGGTCCTCTTTTGCACTGAAACACGCAGAATCGCTCTAAGCTATGTTCAACTGGATTGATCCCTTAAGAGTCCAAAGTGCCAAAGGGAAGCAATCTTTGACGGACTATTACTCGAAAACTATGATGCTTAAGAACTCTTCATCTAAGCTCATGGTTCAACTAGATTGATCCTTTAAGAGTCCAAAGTGCCAAACGGAAGCAATCTTTGACAGGCTATTACTCAGAAACTGTGATGCTTAAGAACTCTTCGTCTAAGCCCATGGGATCGCATTGGGCCCCTCTACAATAACCTCTCTCTATTTTTTTATCTTAGAGTCATTTTCCCATGGTGTTATGTTTTCACTTGATGGAAAAAGTGTAAAATTCAAGTAATGTAAAGTTGTAAAGTGGTGCAAATTTTGTTATGCAACTCGTGTGACCAAATGAACTATTCCAACACATCTAGATGGGTAAATTTAAGCTAGGCATAGTCCTCTTTCATGTTGTGCCCCTCTACAATAACCTTTCTCAATTTTTGTTGATCCAGGTGGATACTTGTCATCAAAAATTGAAATGTTCCACATGCTCCAAATTTCAGCATCATCTTGAAGAGCTTACAAAATGAAACCCAACTCAACTTGAATGCGCGAAAAAGGAGCTCGTATGCTTAAGTTATGGCCAGTCAAAGTTGGGGTCAAACTAGGTATAGAGGCCAGTCAAAAGGGTGAAAATTTTGATCATCTAAAAAATGGTCAAAAACAACATCATGTCAAAGAGCTCGTCATCATGATTCTAATGTCATTCATTTCATCGAAAATAGAGTCCATAGGCCAAGGTTATGCCAAGCCAATGTTTTAGTCAAAAGGGTTGACTAGTCAAAATGATCATGTTAGCATGTGATGTGGAAGTGGTAACATGGTAGATGGTAACTTGGAATATTTTGGCATGTCATCACAGTTAGTAGTTGTATGGTGACGTGGCATAGTCATAGTAGGACACGTGGCTAGTGAGTCAAAACCCAAGAGTTGAGTTTGATGAATCACAGCTTGACATGTTGATGCAATGATAAGGTGGCAACCAACTCACATTCAAAATTCAAAGGGATTCCAACTCACTTTCCACTTAAGAGCTCAATTCTTGTCTTGCTTTCAATTTTCTACCTAGTCTTTCTACTAGGTCAACCAACCTATCTTTTTTGACAGAACTTTCAAATTCTCCAAACAAGCTCTGCAAGAAGTCATTAATTTAGGCACCCATTTAGGCCTTCTTTCACATATCTCAACCTCTCTTATAACTCCTTTGGACCATCATCCACCAATCTTGTCTCCCACGCTAAACTGGCCTTGAATTAGGACTCTTTTACAAAGAGACACACCTTGATCCTTGCAACCAACCTAAGAATTCACTTGTTAGTCAATTTCAACCAACCTTAGACTTCACTTGGCAGTCAACAAACAACCTTCAAAACCTCATAATATCCAAATTTTAGGTCCATACTCACTCATTATGACCTCTTTCCACAAAACCCTTACTTTTTTCACAATTAGTTAGGGCTTATTGAAACTCACATGCCTAGACCTCTCACAATCTTAAAACCACTTCCAACAGGCCTTATTCTATTTACACTAACTTAATTCATCCTCCAAATATGCTTCCCTCAAGTTCCCTATACACTTCCTTCACAAAACCTACCAATTTCACCCTTTACACACTTGATTCAACTAGGGCTTCTTTCCTCTTCACACATTTGACCTCTTTTGAACTATTAGAACTTCAAAACACATCAAATTACATCTGCTCACACAAATTTCATCAGGTTCTATCAAGTTATCAACCCTTTTCATCAATTCATCCTCTCTAGCCTTGTTCCAAAGGCTTAATTTTTGAGTCTTTCCATAGGGAAGCATGGAGTTCTTCACCCAAATATCTTTTCCTAAGCTTAAAAATCTATTCCTACACCTAAAACTACACTACCAGACCCATTCCACCAAGAAACAGTTGATACAAAAAGGTGGAATGGCCTTTTAGATCATTTTAAGCCTCAAACCCTTGCACCCTTATTTTTAGACTAGTCTTTAGTGATCAACCTCTAAATTTCTTAAGACACAATGAAATCCCACAAGAATGAATACAATTCAAAGCCAATATATTCTACCAATAGATTCAAATCATTTCAAAGAAAATCCCTATTGTATGGACCCGTACAAAGGCTGGTAATGGAGAAATACATAGAAAATAGTAATAAGACTGAGATATTTTATTAGAATACTCCTTCAAACTCTTCAACAAACATATCCCGTGAGTTCTCAACATATTTATATTTCAAATAACACCTACCAATTCCTAAAACCACCCCTACAACTACCCATGACCATTGGGCTTCCCTCCATTTTTCAAATCTTGCAATTTTATAGTATTTTCAAATTGACAACTTCTGCAAACTAAGCAATATTTAACCTATGACCTAACTATGACTCAAATATCCACAAAAACACTAAAAAATGGCCCACCATGGCATTATTTATCATTATTATGACTCTAACAACCATCTAGACCAAATTCCTAAAGTGGAGCAACTAGGTGCTCTGCACCACATGTCGCAATTTTTAGCCAATCTCAGGGTGCCATGTGGCACCATGTAGCAGCTTCGGTTTGGACGGATGGTAGTGCAAAAATTTTTTTGGGAGGCTTGAACTTGAGACCTTCCATCTCCTATTTCTTATTTCCACCAATACACCAAATGCATGTATTTACTAGCATAATGGTGTGACTTATACTTAATCAAGACATGGCCAAATTTGGTGGGTCGAGCGGTTTGAACCTTCGAGCCCCCAACTCCCTCATTTTCCTCCTTGCTACCGAGCTCGTGCCCATTACGGGGTTTTATTTTATAGTTAATGTTTTGTTTAAGTGTTGTGGCCAACTGAGGGTATAGGGGCTCGGGTTTAGCCCAAGCCCCCCATATAAATCTTAATTAAGCCCAATTTAATAGGATTTTGATAAGATTTAATAAGATTTTAATCTTATAATCTTAATTATAAGGAGTTTAATTAAATTTAAGGGGCTTAAAATTTTTAAGGGCTTATTAAATATTTAAAAGGGGGGATATTTTAAATATTTATGGGAGATATGGTGACTTTTTTTAAAAATCATTTGGTTATAAACCAAATTAAGCAAATTTTATGTATAAATAGGGGGAATTATGAGAGAATGGGGAGTAGTGGTGATTGGTGAGAGAATTTTCTTGGAGTGTTTTGATAATGAATTGTTCATCTCTATGTATTGGGAGCTTGAATTCAAGCTTGTTATACTTGAGAGAGGACTTTTTTGTAATTCATTATCATCCAAGGAGACATGAGGAGACTTTGTAACAATTGAAGTTCCTTGTAATAATTTTCTAGAGCATAATCAAGGATCGGTCACTCTGTTGGAGAGGGACCTAGAGATGTAGCCGTTTGGTGAACTGCATTATGAACTTGTTGTTCCTTGTCTTCTCTCTTCTATCTCTCTATTTTGTTCATCACTTTATCATCGCTTTATTCATTTACACATTTCAGTTACATTTGAAATTAAGCATTTCAATTATGATTTAAAGACCTTCAATTTAATTGTTGCAATAAGTTATTATTCATGTGCAACAAGTACTAGATCCTAACATCAAATCAAGTGGTATCAGAGCTTTGTTGTGACTAGTGTTTGCAAAGGTGAATGATAATGAAGAAATTTACCAAGGATGGAAGGATCAAAATTTGGAAAAAATTTAGAGCTTGATGAGAAGAGTTTTCAAAAATATTTTCTTGAAATGAAGGCAATGGTAGAAGTTCTATTTCAAGAAAGGCAGGAAAAGTAGGAATGGAAGAAGTGTGAAAAAGGAGATTCGTCAAAGCAAGAAAAGCATGAAGATTAGAAGGACAAAGGGAAAAGACTAGGAGGTGGTGATGAGCCTCCAAAAATTCCTTTTTATGCATCTTATCCTTTGTCTCCATTTTCTCCTTCTTCTTCTATAGATTCTCTTTCTTTTGCTAATCCTTTCAAGGGTGCACAAAAGCCTAAAATTAAATTGGATGTAAAATTTGATCTACCTAAGTATTGTGGGGAATTAAATGCTGAGAAATTAGATGATTGGGTTCAAAAAGTAGAAGTGTACTATAGAGTTCAAGGTCTCTTAGATGATTGTTCTAGGATCCAGTTAGCTACTCTTTGGTTGGGAGAAATAACTCTCACCTAGTGGGATAGTAGAACTCAGGAAAAAATTTCACAACATGGTAGAGTCAATTTAACTTGGGCAAAAAAATTTAATGCTCTTAAGAAACACTTTTATCCCCTAGGCCACATTCAATAGTTAAGGATGGACTAGAAAAATTTTAGGCAAGGGAAATGTAAAATTGTCCAAGAGTAGACCCATGAATTCAGGAAAAGGGCTATTGCATTGAATGTCTCATTGTACACCCAAGACACTTTACTTAAGTACATAGGTGGTCTTCACTCTTATCTAAGACATTATATTTTGGTTTTGAATCCTAGTAGTTTGGATGAAGTATATGTACAAGCCACACACTTAGAGTCAAGAGGTAAGAGTACTTTCATTGATAAGTCTGACAAGCAACCATCTAAGCCTAAAGGTAAATTTGAAGATAAATGAAAGGGGAAGAAGACAAATATTAAGAAGAAGGATGATAAGATTACATGCTCTCATTGTGATAGGAAAGGTCATGATGAAGATCATTGCTAGCAATTGCATCCAGAATTGAAGCCAAAATGGGCTCGTAAATAGAAAGGTAAGAAGGACTCTACAAATGTTGTTATGGATCTTGGTTTAGAGTCTGGAGACAAAACTAAGATAATAGAAATGGGATTAAAAGGTAAGGCTTCTATTGCCAATGTTTATGTTTCTAGTTGTGCTTCTACTCCTCAATTCTATGATGTCCCTGAAGATAAAAAATAAATGAGCTATTTCACATAAGGGTTGTTGCTAAGCACACTAAAATTGATACACTCATAGATAGTGGATCTCAAATTAACTTAATATCAGAAAATGTTGTAAGGAATTTGGGATTAATAATTACACTACATTAGAGACCTTATCCACTAGGTTGGGTTTGCGAAAAGAATGAATTGCAAGTAACAAAGAGATGTACTTTAAGATTCATAATCACAAGAAAGTATGTTGATGAGGTGCAGTTTGATGTGGTTCCACTAGATGTTTGTGGGATAGTGTTGGGTAGCTCATATTTGTATGATTTAAAAGCTATTTTCTAAAAGGAATTAATCATTATCATTTGTTTAAAGATGGCATCAAGTATATTGTACATTCACACAAGATGAAGACTAGTAGATCTTTTGCAAACACATGGCAGTTGAAAAGGGTGATTAATGCAAGTAAATATTTGTCTCTTATGTTTGTCAATTCAGGTGGTTCTAGACATGAACTTAAAGAAATCAATGCTAATCATGATCAGATGTTGTAGGATACACCAACAGTACAACATGAGGAAGCAACAAATGAAATCATTAATGATCCAAGTCCTAAACTTATGGTTGGGAATTTGGAGGTTCCCTTGGGTAAAAATGTTTGTGTTGTGAAAGATAGAAATATTATTGATTCATTCTCTTTTGTATCTAATTTTTTATTTAGGTTGATATTAGTCAGTGGTTATTGGTTAATAGCTACAATAGTTGATGTAGATGCTTATGGAAGTGATAGAATGATGTATGTTTTCAACAATATTATTGTAGTCCTAATTATGGTGATGAGCCAGGTGTACAAATGGACAAGTGATACAAGACAAGAGGGGAGGCAATGCCCTCACTTAAATCCTGAATAAATGTAATTTTTGGAGGTCCAAAAATTCTTAAATGGGGAGGACTGATCCAAGTGGATATTTGTCATCAAAAATTTAAGTGTTCCACATGCTCCATATTTCAACATCATCTTGAAGAGCTCAGAAAATGGAACCTAACACAACTTGAACAGGAAAAAAAGGAGCTCGTATGCTCAAGTTATGGCCAGTTAAAGTTGAGGTTAAACCAGGTATAGAGGCCAATTAGAAAGGTGAAAATTTTATCATCTCAAAAATGGTCAAAAATAACATCATGTCAAAAAATTTGTCACCATGATTCTGACGCCATTCATTTCGTCAAAAATGGATTCTTTATGCCAAAGTTATGCCAAGTCAAATTTTTAGTCAAAAGGGTTGACTAGTCAAAATGATGATGTCAGCATGTGGTGTGGCAGTGGTGACACATGGTAGGTGGTGACATGGAAAATGGTGACATGTTAGCATAGTCAGTAGTCGTATAGTGACGTGGCATAGTCACAGTAGGACACGTGGTAGGTGAGTCAACACCTAGGGGTTCAGTTAGATGAATCATAGCTTGACATGTGGCAATTTTCAGCCAATCTCAGGGTGCCACACGACATCATGTAGCAGCTCCAGTTTGGATGGATGGTGATGCACAATTTTTGTTGATAGGCTCAAACCTGAGACCTCCCATCTCTTATTCTTCTCTCCACCAATACACCATGTGCATGTCTTTACTAGCATAATAGTGCGGCTTATACATAAACAAGACATGGTCTAATTTGGTGGGTCAAGCGGTTCGAACTGTCGACCCCCCAACTCCCACATTTTCCTCCTCATCACCGAGCCCACGCCCATTTTGAGGTTTTATTTGGTAGTTAATGTTTTGTTTAAGTGTTGTAGCCAACCAAGGGTATAGGGGCTCAGGTTTAGCCCGAGCCCCCCATATAAATCTTAATTAAGCTCGATTTAATAGGATTTTGATAAGATTCAATAAGATTTTAATCTTATAATCTTAATTATAAGGAGTTTAATTAAATTTAAGGGGTTTAAAAATTTTAAGGGCTTATTAAATATTTAAAAGGAGGGATATTTTAATGATTTATGGGAGATATGGTGACTTTTTTAAAAATCATTTGGTTATAAACCAAATTAAGAAAATTTTATATATAAATAGGGGGAATTATGAGAGAATGGGGAGTAGTGGTGATTGGTGAAAGAATTTTCTTGGAGTGTTTTGATAGTGAATTGTTTGTCTATGTGTATTGGGAGCTTGAATTCAAGCTTGTTATACTTGAGAGAGGACATTTTTGTTATTCATTATCATCCAAGGAGATGTTAGGAGACTTTGTAATAGTTGAAGTGCCTTGTAATCATTTTCTAGAGCATAATCAAGGATCAGTCACTCTGTTGGAGAGGGACCCAGGGATGTAGACATTTGGTGAACTCTGTTATCAATTTTTTGTTCCTTGTCTTCTCTCTTCTATCTCTCTATTTTGTTCATCACTTTATCATCGCTTTATTCATTTAAGCATTTCAGTTACATTTGAAATTAAGCATTTCAATTATGATTTAAAGACCTTCAATTTAATTGTTGCAATAAGTTATTATTAATGCGTAACAAGTCTAGATCCTAACATTAGATCATCCTCTTTCACACTCAAACATGTGGAATCACTCTGAGTTATGTTCAACTAGATCAATCCCTTAAGAATCCAAAGTGCAAAAGAGAAACAATCTTTGATGAGCTATTACTTAGAAACTGTGATGCTTAAGAACTCTTCGTCTAAGCCTATAGGATCATGTTGAGACCCTCTACAATAAACTCTCAATTTTTATTATCTCGAAGTCATTTTCTTGTGGTGTCCTATTTTCATTTGATGGAAAAAGTGTCAAGTGCAAGTAGTGTAAAGTTACAAAGTGGTGCAAATTTTGTTCTACAACTCATGTGACCAAATGAACTATTCCAACACATTTGGATCGGTAAATTTATGCTATGCATTGTCCTCTTTCACACCCAAACATGTGAAATCACTCCAAGCTATGTTCAATTGGATCAATTCCTTAAGGGTCCAAAGTGCAAAAGGGTAGCAATCTTTGATGGGCTATTACTCAAAAATTGTGGCACTTAAAAAATATTTGTCTAATCCTATGATATCAGGTTGGACTCCTCTACAATAAAATCTCTCGATTTTTGTTATCTCAGAGTGGTTTTCCTATGGTGTCTAGTTTTCACTTGATGGAAAAAGTGTCAAATGCAAGTAGTGCAAAGTTGCAAAGTGGTGCAACTTTCATTCTGCAACTTGTGTGACCAAATGGATTGTTCCAACATGTTTGGATGGGTGGTTTTATGCTAGGAATGGTCCTCTTTCACACCAAAACATACGGAATCACTCTGAGCTACATTCAACCAACAGAATCGCTTAAGAGTTCAAAGTGCAAACTGGCTACATTCTTTGATGGGTTGTTACTCAGACACCGTGATTCTTATAGACTTCTCGTTTTAGCCTATGGGATCATGTTGGGCCCCTCTATAATAACCTCTCTCAGTTTTTTCTATCTCAGTGGCATTTTCCCATGGTGGAAAATTTTCACTTGAAAAAAAAGTTGTCAAATGCAAGTAGTTGAAAGTTGCAAAGCGGTGCAACTTTCACTATATAACTCATGTGACCAAATAAATTGTTCCAACACATCCAGGTGGGTACATTTAAGCTAGGAATGGTCTTCTTTCACACCTAAACTTGTTGAAACACTCTGAACTACATTCAACCGGTAGAATCCCTTAAGAGTCTAAAGTGCAAAATGGATGCAAACTTCAACATGTTACTCGGATACCGTGATGCTTATAAAATTCTTGTCTGAGCCTATGGGATCATGTTGGGCCCCTCTATAATAACCTCTCTTATTTTTCACTATCTCAGAGGCATTTCCCTGTGGTGGAAAATTCACTTGGAGAAAAAGTTGTCAAATGCAAGTAGTTGAAAGTTGCGAAGTGTTGCAATGTAAAGACCCACACTTCCTTGAACCAAAAATTTCACTATTTTTTTTAAAGTAAATCCCTTAATATCTTGCTCAATTAGTTGTATACTCAGGAACTTCTATCCATATGGGATAGGCATCTATCCATCCGGAATAGGCATCTAACCATATAGGTTAGGATAATGTCCATTCGGGACCAATATTCATCTATCCATCTGGGATAGGCATCTAACCTTTCGGGTTAGGTTAATTTCCATTTAAGGACCAAAATCTATCTATCTAAATAAGGTAGACATCTAACCACATGGGTTAGAAAATACTTTGGCCAGAGACTTAGACTCATCGGGACCATCCGGGTCCTGAGTCACTCTCTAAAGATGACACTCCCCTACTAGGAGTGCACCGAGGTCAACGTCCTTAGGAGTATGTGAGATAATAAAAGCTTGAGTCCCACCTCAGAATTTGGCCTAAAGCCTCGAGGAATCAAGCGAATCCATCCAGGATTCCTTCTGAGTATAACAAGTAATCTCTAACTTCAATTTTAATATTTATTTATATTCCTTTATCTTAAGGTATCTTAACAAGTCCAATAAGGTAAACACCCTTAACCAATCCTAAATCCCCACCCTGAGTGCCTGCGTACTAGGGACAACTCTGTCCCTAGACTGCCTACATACACCATTTCAGCACGGGATCAAGGCATATAATATGTAGTTCTGTTTTCTAATCTATTGTTGGATGTAAACTATTTTGTGGGTACGCGACCCTTTCTAGGGCCATCTCCCCAGACAGTTTCTCTTCGGTTGCTACCCACATGAGGGAGCATAAAGATTCATGGTGATATTTTGCTTGTTTCCTAATTCATCTATGTCCTAAATTCCTATAAGTCACGTCACCTTTTCCCGTTGAACAACAAATCATCAAAGATAAAAGAATTAAAAAGTCAATTTACATGCCCAAACCCTATTGGGGTTTTCTATGATTTTCACTAGCGGATGTAAGTCCATTATAGTATTATCTTTTTTAGATTATCGATTCAAGAGGGATTTCCCGCCCCTTGGATTGTAACTCCAAAAATGTTCATTATTACTCCCCAGTGATTTATAGGGACGATGCCACAGATGCCGTTGTTGCAGCTTTATTAGGCTATAAGTGCAGTAACTCAAGCGCGACGGCATTACCCATAAACGTGAGTCAGAGGCACCGTTAATACCGAACGCTGCTAGTTTTTATATTTTCCTCCTCTTATTTAAGTTTTCTATCTAAGAAGAAATTAAATGCATTATCAAATAATAAGAAAAGTAGCTTGTGCACATAAACCAAATGGAATATAAAAACTTTATGAACTTACTAAAAAAAACTATTTATTCAAGTATAATTGCTAGAAAGAAGTATTACTTACATAATATGAAAGTATAAATTTTTGTAAGAATGAATTGAATAGTCAAATCCATCTATGAAATAAAAACACTTAAACATAAAGTTAAATTCTTCAAGATGAGTGATCTACTTTATAGATGGTATGAATCTAATTATTTTGAAATGATAGTATTTTCTAGAAAGGAAAAATTTGAATCTATTCACATAGTCTATGTCATAGAATAAGTAGTTTTGATTTAAATTGCATGACACTAATATTTTCAAGATAAATATTCATCTAAGTTAGCATAAATAATTCCAACTCAAAGAGACTTCATGGCATAATCTATTGTTTCAAGACAAAGTTTATTAATTTTGGTTGCATAAATAATCCAACTAAAAAGAGACTTGATTTTAATTGTATAAGTTATTTCACTAATCTCTTAGATAGATAAACAAATACAATGTTTTAATAAGAGCATTGATTTTTTAATTGTATAAGTTATACTACTAATGCCTCAAGATTTATGATCTATCTAAAGAAGGTTTGCATTAATTTGCATAAGTTTATTCTTGATAATATTCTATAATTACATAATTATTTATTCACTATGACTTTGTTGTAATTAAATGAGTCAACCTTGTTTTAAGAAAAAAATTGAATCTATTTGTATATTGAGGGAGAAAATTAATTTAAAGAATAACCATGATATTTAATTTTATTATAAATATATTAAATCATAACTATGATGTGCTATAAACCTTAAATCCCAAGAAAATAAATTTATTACATGGAGAGAGAGTTACAATAAATCTAAGAGCTAAGTTTGTGGCATAACAAGAAGAAATTGAATAAAGATATGATATTAATGCCTTAAGTTAGATAGTATTTTATAAATTTAAGCTTATAATTTAATGTCTAATGGTCATAATTATTATTATAGAGTTGTAATTATTGTCATAAAAATATAGTATTGCCATAAGATGTAAATGTTGTCATTCCTCTATTTTAAAATTTCTATAACTAAATCCATACTCATAGTTTATCATTATTTTATGAAGAAAAGAGATATATTATAAGTCCATTAATTATATTCAATATTAGTTAGTAACCATTTCCATATTTGTTCAAAAGAAATTAAATACTATCTCATAGAACCATAGTTTGGACTAAATCTTCATCAATCATCGATGTTAGTTAATTTATTGTCTTGCTAAGTTAGGATAACATTATTAAAATTAAGAAGTTTATAGATTTTTTTTTTTCATTTAATGAATAAACCCACCCTTTGATAGTTAATTACACCGAATATTTTATTATTTAATCTATCCAATTGATACCCCTATCAATTTAGTTATTTTCAAAGAGCAATCTAATTTTAAAACTTATTTCATTTGAGAATTAAATGAATATTAATTAAATGTTATAAAGAACTTAGATACAAAAGCACATATGTATTTTAACACTAATAAAATAATAATTCATTTATTTTATAAAAATTGATTTATATTTGTAATAACATTAACCGGATTAAAGGAAAATAATTTCTTTGTAAATAAACATAAATGAGAATAAATATATTGATTTAAAGAAGAAAAATAAAATAGGAATAATAATATTTGAAAGATTAGTTCCATTCTAGATTTAGTTGGAAAATAAGAAATAAAAATAAATAAAGAATAGATTGATTTTACAACAAGGATAAGAAATAGAGTAATAGATTGATTCTAGCAAATTTTCTAGATTTAATTAGTTATTCTAAAAGTAAATCAAAGTAAAGAAAACCTGGATGTTGATGGAGTTGCAACAAATCTTCTCTTTGTGCCTTCTTCAACTTGATTCTTCCTCCTTCAATCCTATCCTTCTTCAAAATGATAGCATAAAAATACCATTCATGTGTTGTTGATGAGAGAAGAAATGGCTTCAATTTATAGACTTGAGAAGGAGGTAAATGGAGGGTCAAGATTAGAAATTGATTCAACAGCTAGGATTGTTTGAGAAGGTGGGGTTTGGATTGATAGTCCTCACCTTGTGACAAGTGTCACAAGAAGGGGGCTTTAAAAATAGGACCACATGGCATGGAGAGAGGAGCCAAGGGTGCTCACATATGTGTGAGCACACTTTGGAAGAGGTGGATATGACAAGTCCCCACACCTTTTCCAAGACCATAAAACTCGTCACTCCTCTTTAAGTGACTTTTTAGGGGTTCATACTTTTTCCAAAAGGCCATATTATGTTTTCAATAAGCTTCCACCCCATAGGTACTTACCCTGGGGGTTCATTTTTACCTTAAATTCAATAGAACAAGCCCAAATAACCATATGAAAGAGAATTCTAATATTAAAATACAAATTTTGATTTGTGAGCACACCTTGGGTAGATGGGATGTTGACATGTCTATGACATATAAAAGAGAGGGTGGCTTGATAATGACATGTCTATGACATGTAAGGGAGGGTGGTTTGACTATGTGTGCTCACACATGTGTGAGCACACATGGAGAAGCCAAATGGTTAAAAGAGGAAAGGTCACATGCATGGTGTGAACTCTCACACAAGGGTGAGTGGGGATGAGTTGTAAGGTGATAGTGACTTGTGCATGCAAGTTACATGTGAGTAAGATTAGAATGAATTTTTAAATTTAAAAAAAATGATAATGAAGATTAATTAATCAATTAATTTAGGATTAACTAATTAATGGATTATGAAGGATAGTGACATCTCCTTAATCATGATTAATTAGATTAAATGATGTATTATATTAATTAATGTGACTTATGAAAGTGGTTAATTTTATTAATAATAGGTTATTCTAATCAATAATGCTTAGGATAGGATGATAACACTTGTTACCTAATTACTTAATTTTTATTTTTTTTAATACCATATGCTAAAATTATTAATAAAACACTTATTTATTAATATTGTTAACTTTTATTTGTTCATTTTTAGGAGTGTGTATTTAATAATTTTTTATTTTTATTTGTTTTATTTATTTATTTAATCTCTACCTTCTTCACACATAAATTAATTGTATAAAACCACTTACATAATATTACCACAAAATTATAATGTCTAAAGTTTTAACAAAAAGAGGGTCATGACATGCAACTTTCATTCTGTAATTCGTGTGACCAAACAGATTGTTCCAATGCATCCAAATAGGTATGTTTATGTTAGGTATGGTCCTCTTTCACACCCAAACATGCAGAATCACTTTGAGCTATGTTCAACCGAATCGATCCCTTAAGAGTCCAATGTGCAAAAGGACTACAAACTTCATCATATTGTTACTCGGATACTGTGATGCTTATAAAATTTTCATATGAGCCAATGGGATTGAATTAGGCCCCTCTACAATAACCTCTCTTGGTTTTCGCTATCTTGGAGTCATTTTCTCGTGGTGGAAAATTTTTACTTGGGAAAAAAGTTGTTAAAAACAAGTAGTTAAAAGTTGAAAAATGGTGAAACTTTTGTTCTACAGCTTGTGTGACCAAATAAACTATTCCAACATGTATGATTATGTATATTTACATTATGAATGGTCCTCTTTTGTACCCAAACATGCTGAATCACTCTGAGCTACATTCAACCGATAAAATTCCTTAAGAGTCCATAGTGCAAAATGACTGCAATCTTTTATGGGTTGTTACTCAGACACCATGATTCATAGAAACCTCTTGTCTAAGCTTATAGGATCATATTGGGCCCCTCTACAATAACCTCTCTCATTTTTTGCTATCTCAGAGGCGCTTTCCCTTGGTGGCAAATTTTTACTTTGGGAAAAAGTTGTCAAATGCAAGTAATTGAAAGTTGCAAAGAGGTGCAACTTTTTTTCTACAACTCGTGTGACCAAACGGACTGTTCCAGCATGTCTGGATGGGTACATTTATGCTAGGTATGGTCCTCTTTCACACTCAAACACGTGGAATCGCTATGAGCTACTTTCAACCAACTCGATCCCTTAAGGATCCAAAGTGCAAAAGGGCAACAATCTTTGATAGGCTATTACTCAAAAAAAATGACTCTTACGAACTCTTTGTCTAAGACTATAAGATCATATTAGGCCCCTCTATAATAACCTCTCTTGGTTCTTGGTATCTCAGAGTTATTTTCGCATGGTGTCCAATTTTCACTTAATCGAAAAAGTGTCAAATGCAAACAGTGTAAAGTTGCAAAGTGGTGCAACTTTCGTTTTGCAATTCATGTGACCAAACAAACTACTCCAATGCATCCTGATAGGTAAATTTACACTAGGCATGGTGCTCTTTCACACCCAAACATGAAAAATTTATCTGATTTACATTCAATTGGCTTAATCCCTTATGATGGCATGCAAAACAATTGAAAAGAGAAACATACACATGATGGTTGAGAAGTTTGATTTTTCCACAAAAAAAACATATGATCATCCTTGAGTCTAGAAAGCATAAGATTTTTTTTAATTATCCTCCTTGCCCTTACAACAATATACAACCAATTGTAAATGCATGCAATGGTGGAACTTGGAAAAAAAATCCTCAATTAACAACTTTGGTTGTGAAGCATTTTGTCATTTTCATTTGAAATGATTTTCTATGCTTGAAAATTAGAGTCTAAGAGAAACAAGTGATGCTCTCATGTATATTTATTATTTGGTGTGATAAATAAAGTTTCCACCGTTGAGTCTGTATACACCTAAAAATGGTTTGGATAATCTAATTAATTAAATACGATTTATTTGATTAATTGACTCCTTTAAATCATCTACTTATAAATAAATAGAAATATTTATTTATATAGTTCACTTCTAATTATTCTATCTTTATCATATTATTTCATCTTAATTAAATAAACAAATTCAAATACCTTGTTTTATTTAATTATCTATTTTCTTTCATCTAAATTAAATAAATAAGTTCACATACTTTGTTTTATTTGATTACAATATTTCTTCCATGTTTATTTAATAAACAGATTTCTATAGTTTGTTTTATTAAATTAAATATCCTCTTTTTCTAAATTGAATAAATCCAATTAATAAACAGATTTCTATAGTTTATTTTATTAAATTAAATATCCTCTTTTGCTAAATTGAATAAATCCAATAATTCAATTAAATCATATTTCTACAACTATTTCCCCTTTTCACTCATCATATGCACCAACATAATTAGATATTTTATATCTAATTAATTCAACTTGACCTTTATGAACAAATTTGGAGAAAAATTTGAGACAAATTACAGACAAACTTCTTCATCTTCTTCCATTGATTCTTCCTATCCTCTAGCTGAATATTTTTGTGGGGAGGAACAATCTTTATAATCTTCTCAAGCTTATTCATCTTTCACCATTAATTCTTTCAAATCAAATTCAGACCCTTACCTACTGCCACATCACAAATATGCTACCAGGAATCTATAAATATAGCTTCTTTCCATGGGAAATGGATCCCAACTTTGTGCAATCTTACTCTGCAAAAATAGCATTTGAGCATTTGAGCATTTGAGCATTGAATAAATAGAAAATAGTAATTAGCAAATCATTTTAGAATAGCAATCATAATCATAGCTTTTCATTTAGCTGCATCTTAGTTTACAGTAGTTTTGTTTTATCATTTTCATGTCAATTTAGGCTATAGTATCATCATCATATCATTTAGCAATCATTACATAGGATTAGATTCCTACATTTTACAATATTTCATTCTCTAGATTGTCATTTTAATAGTCAACATGCTTACACAATCTGAGAGCCATAGTGATTTGATAAATTTTGGAAATAGAGAGCAGTAAGACGCTTTAAGAGATTTCTTGCTTTAATTAGATTAATTGTTGTTTAAATCTCTTGATATAATATCTTATTAGGTGTGTTTTTCATTCATTTATGCATATTTTATACACACATAAATTGGCACCCACCGTGGGGCCAAAAACCCCAATTTTAAAAAATTTCTGGAAAAGTACGTTTGCAAGTTTTGACGTGTTTCTATTTTAGCACGATCGGGTGTTTTTATGGCGCATACAACAAGTCTTTTAGCGCATCCAAGAACTGTTCTAAAACATCTAGATCTTCTTTCGACACATCCAGAGCCTTCTTTTGGTGCATCTAACACTTCTTTTAGCTCATCTAAATGATCTTCTAGTGCATAAATTGGATACTTCTTTTAGCGCATAGGATGATTGTTTAGTGCTTTTATAGTCAATATTAAAATGGTTGTATCTTAGTCATACAGAGGTATTTTTTGAAGCTTTTTTTTTTGAAATGGGGTAGAATTTCATAAGCTATGCAATGGTGTAGGTATTTATAATTTTTTGTAGGGTTAAATATTTCAATTTTATATTTAAATTCAAATCACATTGTAACTTGGTCTAAGTTTTAAGGTTTTTATGTTTAATCATTCATCTAACCCTTATATCTTCTTATTTATTGATCTCATATAACATTTTGAGTATTTATTGTAGGTTTTAAGAGGAATATGGAGCATTGAAGTGAAAGAAAAAGTATTTGATATCCATTGTAATAGTGTTTTCAAACACTCATGGGAAAATAACCCATCATATGTTATTTTTCATTCATGCTCTGAGACCAACTAGCATTAATTTGGGCTTAAAATTAACCATCTACACAAGATTTGTCAAAGTTGGTTAAAAAGAACATTAGAAACTCACTAGTTTTTGGATTTGAATTAAAATTGAACAAACAACTTCACACTCAAGTTTGGTGTTTTAAAAAGAACTCATTATTTAAGATAGGCATCTAGCTTAAGTAAAAAAATTAATTGAACCCCTTATTTACTATGGTTGAAGTGATAGGCCTATGCTCTCCCCTTCACTGGGTGATCAGAATGCTAGACTCATTGTTCATGCTTTATTAAATACTTTAAAAGGCCTGCCGTAGTGGGAAAAAGTACTCACCCTACAGGAACAACCTAAGTGGGAACAACCAAAGCCAAGTTTTCCAACCCACTATAATCAAAAGTGAATTTGGGTAAAGTCTAAATTCGATGGAAGTGTGCAAGATAACCATCCCCAAAATATTTTTTCTAAATATTGGGAGGTCTCTTGAGGGAGTTTATCAATTGCCGCTCTGAATAGATACCCTATCTATACGAACCTTAAGTAGAATCCAACTGTGCCAATTTCCAAATTCTTTTTATATCATAGTGCAAGGGGAGGGAAGAATCTTCCCCCAAGACACTCACCATATAAATATCAGAGACCCTCACCAAAAGTGGAGGATTCGACTCTGGCTAAGACTTAGGAAAGGAAAAAACACGGGCACCCTCTAGGGGGTGGCACAGCTGTGTGAGCTGACATATTTTTAAGATGTGGGCTATGGTATCTTAAGTGACCTACTTGAAAATTCAAAAAGTGCTTGAACTATCTTTATTTATGTCAACCAATGGAAATTGAAAGAATCAAACCTGATTCTAGAACACTCACTACATGTTTAATGCATAGAATTTGAACAACTATTTACAATCTAGCTTTTGTATGTGAAGTTATTTTTCAAAAAGAAATCATCAAAAATCAAAAGTAGTTAATTCCTACAATTTCCAGACAAACAAATTAGTTACCATATCAGTAATCAGAAGTTTATATACTCAAGATAACAAATTCACTGATTAAAACTAGAAAAACCAGGCAAACTATTAGAATCATAAAACATTTTCTAGAAAAGTGCATTCACTGTCTGTTTTGGTGCATACAATCTATTTAACAACACATCTAAGAATCTTTTAGTGCACTAGAGGTCTGTTTTAGCACATTGAACCCAAACTTTAGCACATCAGAGTAACAGTCTGGCACATAGAAGCAACAGTCTAGTGCATTCAACCAATTTTCTAGCGCATAGATGAAACAATACAACGTATTCAACCAATCTTTTAGCACATCGAAAGACTATTATAGTGCATCCAGAAAATCAAAATTTAGAGAGTTATTTTTAGTGTCTATCAAACTTTAATCATCAGAATTCAAATTTTTCTCAGAATAGAAACTTTCCTAAATCAAAACAAAGTCTTAAACCTACATAAACTGGACTTTACAATTGAATTTGTTCAAATCAAACCAGGATCTACCATCCAAAATTTTCTCAATCAAACAATTTTGATTAGTAAGTTAAGTTTCAGGATCAGTCATTCTAAATCAAAGAAATGAAGTTGTATAATCAAACTTATCAACTTAGTCTAATCAACAAAATCTATCATTATATTTGAAATAAGTTAATATCCTTGACACTATACCAAACTAAGATAAAAAAATTTATTGAAAACAATAATGTTCATATGTCCATTTTAACAAGGTCACGAAGACTAAAATTCCAATAGAAGGAAATTAAAACTCAAACCACCATGGCTGAAATAGATGAGGATCAATTGAATGCTTTCACTCAACAGATGCAAAACCTTCAACAACAACTCCAAGACATACAAAGAAAAAACCACATAAAGAAACCAAACAATGAACATGAGACCTTCTTCACCAAAAACTACATCATCCAGGTTCAATGTCTTTGAATTTTTGCAAAATTTCAATAAGCCCAAATCTAAGTCCTCAAACACAAATGATATTGAGAAAACCTATCATTTCATGCATTTATCTCCATCCACCATAAGCCAAAATAAACCTCAAGATTCTTTCACTCAAGTTAACAATTCCATCCAATCATCCTCTTCTATCATATCTTCAACATCCAATGATTCATGTCAATCTCTCAATCCAAATCATGCTAGCATAGACTCCCCTACACATCAAGATCAAAATATTCTTTCCACTTCATCCAATGATATCAAAATTTCACAAATTCTTCCAATATTTGATCAAGCTCCCATTTCTCAAGAATCTTATGGCGATTCCCTCCTTTCACTTTTCATCCAAAATAATTCCCTTCCATCTCAAGGGACAAGTATCCTTCCAAGTTCTTCTTCCACATCATCTAATCAATCCATACCATATCTCATGATTCTATTGCATCACAAGATCATAATATTTCTTCCATCCTATCTAATGATGTCTTACCAACTGATGACCAAGACATGCTTTCTACAAAATCTCACGATTCCCTTCCTCATCAAGATCAAGATATGCTTCCATTCAAGGATGCCCTTTCATCCCATGAAGATTTTTATCCTTCTCATGATCAAGATATTCCTTTCATACCACTTCATAATCCTTTTCCAAGTCAAGATAAAAACACTACATCATGCCCATGTCAAGAGCCTATCACACCTATTCAAGCTATCCATGAACCCCACAGCTATAAATTGGGATCCTCCACCTTTATCCATTCTGGTTTACTTCCAACACATATCCTTTCATCCATATCATATCCTCCCCAAAATGGACTCGCATCTTGTTTCAAAAACAATACATATCCCATTGGCCAACGAATGTGTCAAAGTATGAATTACAAAGGAAAAGGATTAGGCCTTCATGAACAAGATATCCTAGAACCCCTTTCTTTTCAAAGAAACCCATATCACCACAACCTTGATTATATTCCTAAGTGTCCTAGTTCATCAAACCTTCCATCTATCCTAGGTCCTCATTCTAGTTCATCAAACATTCCATCTACATAGGTCCTCATCCTAGTCCATCAAACCTTCCCTCTATCCTAGGTCCATATCCTATTTCTCAAGAACAACAAAGGCACACATCCTTGATGCTATTTCAAAATTCCACCCATAGTAACTCATACATAATACCTCCATATCATTCATCTAAATCCACCCCTCCCATTTCTCTCAGGAGCAATTTAGGTGCCAAATATCAAAAGCTTCTATATCAAAATCCACATTTATCGAAGGATCAATATGTCTCCTTGAAGAGATGCAAAAATAAAATAAAATTTGATACAAAATCAAAAGAAAAATCTAAAAGGCCACAAAGGCCCATCAAAGAAAAAAGGAAATTTTCAAAGACCACAAAGGTCCATAAATCAAAAAGAAAAATGTCAAAATCCACAAAGGCCCACAAAGAAAAAATCAAAGTCAAAATTCATGTGGATTCCTAAAATTATCATAGAAGAAATAAAATCTAAATTGGCATCCAAATTTGCTAATCCAAAAGCTTCCTCCAATTTTCCATTTAATAACCTATCACCTTCCAAATCCATTTTTCCTCCATCATTCCACCACCCTTCAAGGTGTGTGCTAATGTTGATCTTTCCATCCTTTCCATCTATCCATCAACATGCCTTCCAACCTCCTATCAATTATCCAACATTCATCCCCCATCATTCTCCTTTAATCCAAACCTTTGCATAAGTCCTTAGATTCTTCCATCATATCATTAATCTGCTAACATTTAGGAGTCTAATTCCCATTTTCCATCGTTTATTAGAGGGATATTTGGTTGTGAAACTTGATGCTTAAGTGCTTCCTCCATCTCCCTATCATCCATATCATATCTTCCATATTCCTCTTGCACTCTACACTTAGGGACAAGTTTTGTCCATCTTATCATTCATGGTCATTATCCTTTCTATGCTCATTCCTTACATTTCCACCTTTAATCTTGACAAGGTTAAGGAACTTCTTGAACATCATATATCTTATCCTATATGCTTTATCCATATCTTCCATAACATATCTTTCATCTTATCCACATTCCATCATTCTAAGTAAATACATCCTCTCTTCCTTTCCTTGGTCTTGATGAGGAATAGGGGAAAAATACTTCGGCCTTATGTCCATATCTTATCTAGTTGATCTTGATCATCCCATTCATTATTTTTATCCTTGATTTCTTCCATTACATATCTCCTAGCTTATTAAAATCCATGTCACCATGTCCCTTTGCAACCTTGAATCTTATCGTGCAAATCATATTTGAGCCTAGTTGTAAAACATTATCCAATCATCATATCTTTTGTCAATCAATCATCAACAATCATCAATCTTATCGTACTTATATGAAATTAGTGATCCTAAGTACTTATCATCATCATGCCTTATGGAATCAATCATTCCTGACATCTTAATCAATCAACCATTATCATCTTTTGACAAGAGATATGTTACTTGTGTGACATGTTTTGCAGTGAATCTTTCATTTTGATCTATCATTTATCCATGGTTGCATTACCCCTATTGTGGGGCATCTTATTCCTTCAATCAGTCATATCATCTCATTTCATCTTAAATACCCTAAAAAATCCAAAAAAAAAGAGAAAATTTCAAAAAAAGTGAAAAAGTAAAGAAAATACAAAAAAATCATAAAATCTAAAAAAGTTCATTAAAATATCATGTACATATCCTAGCAATGCAGTCGTGACTCACCCTAGCTTGGGGGAAAATCCTAAACTCACTGGGGGCAATAAAATTTGGGCTTAAACAAACTGACAAACAATTGTATGTCAAACGTAGCAAACACAATGATCATAGGAAAATCCAACATTGAACAATCATCAATTGACAGAAGATCAAACTATCCAAATCAAACAGCTTAGATCAATCTATCAAATCAAATCTAAATGGATGATATTATTTTGAATCATGATTTTATCGCTTTAGCTTAAATGTTCAAATGTTATACTTTTGATTTTTTTTGTTATCATATCTTTGGAGCAACTCCATGATGTATTTGAATTAGAGAAGCAAGGAAGGAGTGTGATTTTTCTTTGTCTTCTATCTGGGAGTTAATTATTATTACTATGCAAACTGTAGCAAGACGTGCTCTACCAAGTATCACTGATGACATTCTAAATTCACATAGGAAAGTGATTGATTCTTGTCTGTTTATGCAAGAAATGCTCAAGTCATCTTGGTTTAATTATACCTAGATGCTTGTGTTCACTTGCAATATCAAAAATCATGAAAGTAGTACTTAGTTCATCATGGTATAACTCATACCATTGATGCTTGTACTCACTTTCAGCATTTTTAAAGGCTCAATGATGATAAAAGCATGATAAATGGACTATTAAGATGACAATGTTTGCATATATGTAGATTTGCATGGTTAAATTAGATTGCATTCATATTCGTTTTACATATGCATTATAGATTTTCCAAGGTTGGTGAATTAATAACATGATAGATCAATCATAAAATATCTGACTGAATAAGTGTACATCATCAATTTTTAGTAAATTAATCAATCCTATACTGGGGAATATCAATCAAAGCTGATAAACCACATCGATTGATGATATCTATATTTTCCTACACTAGATGTAGACTCATGTCCCACATCTTTGGGAAGAACTCTAAAATCCTCCTATGATAATTTAACATATCACAAATCAAAAATATTATCAATCTATCTATCAATGAACCTTTCCTATCATGAGGTCAATCAATCTATCAATGAACCTCACCTATCATGAGGTCACTCATCAATCTATCATTGATCATCGCCTATCATGAAGTCAATCAATCAATCAATCATTGAATCTCACCTATTATGAGATCAATAATCTTCTAATCTATCAGGATCATCAATCAATATCAAATCAAAGGGTGACACAATCCAAAATCATCAAACAAAATGAGGTAAAGCAGGACAACATTTAATCAATTGGCGGAATCAATAGTCTTTATCAGGAGATAAATCGTCGAATCATCATAAAATCATAAAAAATGAAAAAAAAAAAATCCTAAAAATCAAAGGACATTCATCAATTTATCTCCTGAGGGGGCATATATCCATCATCACCTGAAAAATCAACGTCTGGTGCATATCAAAAAAATTTCGTGAGTATTAGTAGCAACAACAAAAATTTCTTTGAAGCAATGCATAAACACATCACTTCAAAGAGGGGAAAAAATGTATACACCTAAAAATGGTCTGGATAATCTAATTAATTAAATACAATTTGTTTGATTAATTGAATCATTTAATTCATCTACTCATAAATAAATAGAAATATTTATTTATATAGTTCACTTCTAATTCTTCTATCTTTATCATATTGTTTCATCTTAATTAAATAAAAAAATTCAAATACCTTGTTTTATTTAATTATCTATTTTCTTTCATATAAATTAAATAAACAAGTTCACACACTTTTTTTTATTTGATTACCATATTTCTTCCATGTTTATTTAATAAATAGATTTCTATAGTTTTTTTTATTAAATTAAATATTCTCTTTTGCTAAATTGAATAAATCCAATAATTCAATTAAATCATATTTCTACAGCTATTCCCTCTTTTCACTCATCATATGCACCAACAAAATTAGATATTTTATATCTAATTAATTCAACTTGACCTTCATGGATAAATTTGGAGACAAATTACAGACAAACTTCTTCATCATCTTCCATTGATTCTTCCTATCCTATGGCTGAATATTTTTGTGGGGAGGAACAATCTCCATAATCTTCTCAGGCTTCTTCATCTTTCACCATTAATTCTTTCAAATCAAATCCAAACCCTTACTTGCTGCCACATCACAAATATGCTATTGAAAATCTATAAATATAGCTTCTTTCCACAGGAAATGGATCCCAACATTGTGCAATCTTACTCTACATAAATAACATTAGAGCATTTAAGCATTTGAGCATTGAGAAAACAACAAATAGTAATTAGCAAATCATTTTAGAATAACAATCATAATCATGACTTTTCATTTAGCTGCATCTTAGTTTACACTTAGTTTTGTTTTATCATTTTCATGTCAATTTAGGCTATAGTATCATCATCATATCATTTAGCAACCATTACATAGGATTAGTTTCCTGCATTTTACAATATCTCATTCTCTAGATTGTCATTTTAACAGTCGCAGTGCTTACACAATTTGAGAGTCATAGTGATTTAATAAATCTTTGGAGATAAAGAGCAATAAGACGCTTTTAAGAGATTTTTTTCTTTAATTAGATTAATTGTTGTTTAAATTTCTTGATATAATGTCTTATTAGGTGTGTTTGTCATTCATTTATGCATATTTTACTCACATAGAGCCCATTTCTTATTTGTATTATAAATTATAACTTTCTTTCTCCAAAATCCATTTCCTATAAAAAAAATAATATTGCAAAAAGTTGACATATACATCTTTCGACGTGTTTATATGGTGATAGATCAAGAACATAACAATTCATTTTGCATTGTGAGGATTATGTTGTAAAAATGTTTAAAGACTATTCAACATAAATGTTTGTATGATAATGTGTCAAAAATTTAACTACTTATCATCTATTATAAATATTATGTTTTGCAAGTGTTGTGAAGATTATGTATCCTTTCCTTAATTGAGTTGTTCTAATCAAAAGATTAAATATATTGGAATCTTTTTATGAAACATTTCATTGAATACCAATTGAAAATGTGTTTTTTACTTTTCGATAAAACATTTCATGGAACTCTTTGGATTAAATTGAATTTCAATATATGTAAGAACAAGGGAGCATTAGGAAATACATTGCTCAAGGATCTTAAATAAGCCTTCTCTCTCATTGGAATTTTGGGTGGATTATTACTTTCAAAGTATTGGGAATGTTTTGCCTATTTTCTAGTTTGTAGTTGTCATTCTAGAAGGCTCATCTCTTGATATATTTTATACTCATTCTTAATAAATTTTCAAGTTAATAATTAGTGCATTTAATTACAATTAATCTTTTTTATTCAACTTGTGCAATTTTTGAATTTGTAACTCTACTACTATTCCTAGAAATATTGAAGTTGTTTAACATTGACTAATAAAGTTGTTTAGCATCAACTAATAAATTTGTTTAGCATCAATCAATTAATATTCAAGACAAACCATGAAGGACAACAATTATTAATGTTAGGGCTAACCAATTAATAAGTATACATGTGAATAAGTCAAGCATGTACATGTGAATAAGGGAAACATAAATATTCAAAAACACGTAAGCCTTGAAGTATACACACGAATACATAGTATACACAAATTAATACAAAGTATATGCATGAAGACAAGGTATACACATTACAACACGTAAGTCATAAAGTATACATTTGAATACACGTAAGTCACAAAGTATACATGTAAGTTGTAAAGTATACACTTGTATACACATAACTCATATCTATTGAAGCATGAATTTATAATGCAAATATGGACACCATCGATAAAAAAGATTTGTATTAACCAAATAGCCATGTAGGAATACATCAATATATGTCAATATAAGTATAAAATGTTAGAGTAAAGGTTTTAACTTAATCATGTTAATTAAGTTACATCTATTCCTCTCTTAAGATTTCACTTTAGTTTGCATATTGTGACATTTAATAATTATATTAATTATTGAATGTCTACCTATTAGGGTTTTTTTAGGGTTGCACATTCTTCTTTTATAAGGATTGATCATTGTATTTTATCCCTCTCTCTGATTAATACATTTTCAAATTTTAGAGCACATTTGTCTTTTGTCTCGAATGTCTTCTTTCTATGACAGGTTATTTGCATGTAGGTGATCTTCTGGGAAAGTGAGGTTGGCTTTCACAACTTCAACATGGTATCAGAGCTCTAGATCTACAACTACCTATTCTTCTTTTGAAGATATCAACTTACAGAGTTTTTTTCTATGCAAAGGTTTCATTCCAATTTTTTTTGCCAGATCAGAGGGGTTTTCCATCATTTTTTGAGAATTTTTACCTTGATCTCTCAAACAGTGCATGCTAGTGCAAAACGAACCTCAAGGGTGCGCTCAGAAGGCCCAAAAACCCCTATTTTCATATAAAATATGATAGGGTTTGCTAAAAATTAATTTTTTAGTATTTTTGGGGAATCTCAAAACAGTTGCTAAAAAATCAGTACGATTATACAAATCTGTATGGATGCCTCGATTTTTGTGCCATATTGTTTTTGTGTCTATATCAATTTTGAGCTGCCTCAATTTTTGTGCCATTTTGCATTGATTTCCCTACCCTTTTGATTTTTGTGCTACCTCGATTTTCATGCCATGAAGGTATAGCTGAATATTTTATTAATTTTTTAACCTTTAAATTAATAAAATGTTTGGTTTAAAGCCTAAATGAGCATATTTAGTAAAATGGTCATATCTTGAGCATATGGTCTCTGTTTTTCAAAAATGAGATACCGTTGGAAAGTTGATTCCGACACTGATCTGATGGAGTGGGTGTGGTTTCTAATTTTTCTGTTTTGATTTTTTTTTTCTTAGTCAAAGTTAGAACATGTTTTTTGCACTCCCGAGGGCGTAACTTTTGCGTACGGACTCTATTTTTCGCAAACGAATAGGCATTGGAAAGGTGGTTCTGTGATCTTTCCAGATCTATCATTTTTTTTTCTAGAATCTTCCCCAAGTAAATTGTATTTAGTATTTTGTGTTTTAACAATTCTGTTAATTACTTGGACATTTTGGCACCTGGAAAGGATCTGTTCACTTGAGATGGCATATTTTGATCTGCTTTATATGTACTGAGGTCATTAGTCTCTGATTTTTTCATTTGAATGAGTATCATGGGTTTTTCTATTCATCCTTTTGTGATCAACTTGGATAAGGATAATTATGAGCCATGGGCAAAGGGCATACTTACACATTTTAGGTGGCTTAATATTTTTCCTCATTTGTATGGACTCATACGTACACCAGACAAATCAAGGAGTTTATTAGCATGGGTTATTATTCGAGATCATTGTTATCACCTAGAAATGCACCCTATGCATAGTGATGAAGACTGTGCTTTCTAGTGAAACATGGGATCATTTCAAGGCTGTGGGTCACCTGAGGTTGAAATGAACCTCTGGAGAAGGCCGGCTTCCTTTGGATATCACCTAAACTAACGATTCAGTAAAGGGAAAAGGGAGAAGGAGTACATGAATGAAACTAAAATATGGTGATACACCGAGTTGATAATAAATCATGAAAAGAAAATAGGATGAAAATACATTAAGAAGCTAATAGTTAGTATTTTACTTATTCAGCATGACCCCCTTTAGACTTATGCACTATTCTTAGAAGGCTTGCTCTACATACATATATTAAGAAGGAAAGATGAATTCATAGCTTTAAGGTATGAATGCAGATTTTAGGAAAAACACAATTGAGAACTTGCATAATCTAAAAGAAATACAGAACTAAAGGTAATACAAACATTAACACTGGTTTTCAAGGTAAACTCTGTGTTTTATTCCAAATTCTTAGTTGAGCTACAAAGCATACATCAACAGAGAGAGGATTGTCAAAAATCACTAACTCCCCAAAATGCACAGTCTGAACTATTTACAAAAAAGGAAAAAATGCCTTATATACAAAAAAGATCTCAGCCCCCCTAGGGCCTAAAAAATATCAGTCCTCGGGATAGATCTCTCCCTAGATCTTTCGATTGAATTTAATGTTGCACCCTGCATGTCCATGTCATCCATGTCGGTGAAGAGTCATTCCCCGAAGAAGCCCTTAGATCTTTCACAACTACTGCATTCATTTATGGTCCTCGTGTCCGCCTTTGAATCCCCTTCAGTTGAGCTGCCTTGAATGCTTCTAACTTCAGAGCAGATCCGTGTCAATTAACATTTTGTTGATCTTCTTGGCATTGGTCAAGCTACGAATGATCACCCGTAGCTCTCTCTAATTGGCAGGAAACATTCCACATGGATTCCTCAATGATCAAAAGCATGCTCAGTCAGAATCGCATCTTGGCGAGACACTGGAAGTGTCTCACCAATGCGATTATGATCCTCCGCTATTATCAGCATGACATGAAACCATCGTTGAGAGTTCTTGTCGAGGTCCCATCCTTTAGTGAAAGCATTTTGTTTCGGTGAGACCTTTTGGTCGCTAGGACATCACAATGGTGATATCTCTTTCTCGCCGCACCTCTTTCACTTCGAGGAGACCTTCCACTAGTAAGCCGGGATGTCACAACGAAGTTTTCTCCTTTTTCTTCATTGACATCGCACTTCACCAAGACATCCTCATTTGCCGAGACAACATGGTGAACCCAAACCTCACGAAAAACTCCATTTCCCTTTCGGGGAGAGCTTGCTTGGTCAGTGAGACCTTCATCGACCTCCATTTCCTTTTCTGAGTTCAATTCGATATCTCCCCGAGCTCGTCTTCATTCGGCTAAACACCCAAGTGTCGGTGAGATGTTTTACTGAAGGAAAACGTTACGCCAAGACCCTTCATCTTCGACAGAAGTTGATTGATGTCACCTTGAACGTACTCCATTCTACCGAGCCCTACATTTCTTTCGGAAAGACCATGGCAAGTCAGGAAGACTTCATAGCGAGGCCCCCTAGTCATACCAATTCCCGCTTACTCTTCGGCGAGCTCCTTCATGTCGGTGAGACATCCCTTCTTCGCCCAGACTTCACATCGAGGTCCTCTCCTTCGCTGAGTTGTTCACTGGTCAGCAAGACATCACCGGGTTGGGGAGACCTTTTAGCGAGCTCATTTCGGTCATCCCGAGCTCCTTTCATGTCGGTAAGACTCTCCATCTGTTGGCGGGACTTCTTGTCGAATTCATTATCTTTTGGAGATCTTACTTCATTTCGAGGAGACCCCCAACCTTCGGCAAGACATTATGCCGAAGGCGAAATCCTTCAGTGAACTCACTATCGGTGAGACCCTTTATTGTCGGTAAGACTTTAGGGCGAAGTCCTCAACTCTTGGCGAGCTCAGCTTGCTTTCAGTGGGACCTTACCGGGTCGGCAAGACCTCACCCCGACCACCTTATTCTTTTGGTGATCTCTTTTCATTTCAGGGCAATCACTAATAGTCAGCGAGACCTCTCGCTGAACTCCCTCTTGTCTCCCTGCTGACATCTCCTTCCACTGAGACTCCCCTCGATCGGTGAGATTTCATACCGAAGGAAAAACCTTATGCCAATGGTGAAATCCCCTTTGGCGAGACTCTGATCGTTTACCGAGACCTCACAGCGATATCCTCATTTCTCCCTAAGCCCAAACTTGTTTCAGCGAGACCTTTTCGGGTCGGGGAGACCTCCTGTCGACACTACCACCCTTCACTGAGACTTCCCTGCTTCGCCCAGACATCTCAATGAACTCCTCTTTTTGGTGAGGGCCTATGCCAAATTCACCCTGTGTCGCCGAGACTCCCTTTGGTCAGTGAGACTTCATACCAACTGAAGCTTGCCTTTGCCAAACTGAGAGTACCTCAAGGAGACCTGAACTCTTCAGCCAGACCTCCTGCCGAAGGAAAAAATATCGCCGGGCTCAGACCTTTGGGGGGACCTCCTTCTTTGTCACCAAGACTTTACTCCTTTCGGTAAGACATTATGTCGAACACGAAATCCTTTGGTGAGCTCATTTCAAGTCAGTGAGACATCCGGAAGGTCCTGGCGACTCTCTCCTTAGAAGATTTTCATGCCGAACCAGAACAAGGCTAGCTTCCAAACTGAGTTCCTTGTGACCTAGCATCGGATTTTTGACTTTTTTCCTTGTGCGAATGCTCCATTTGGCCTTCTCAAACCTCTATCACATGATTTATCCTTCCTGATTGAGCCTGTGGGTGAAAATTAGGTAACATTCTTGGCAACCTTTGCTAGATGTTTACCTGCTAAACATGGAAAACCAGTAGCCAAAACTTGTCCATTGGGCATGGAATTGTTAGGAAGCTCAGAAAAATTAAAACATCAACTTTGCACATAGCTCAAACACTTGAGACCTATAGAACACAACAGGTTGCCAAAATGACAAAACAAGAGAAAAACAAAAAGAGACTATTTACTGTGATGGAACAACACTTATGGAAAACATAAAACCTAACTTAATATGTATAATAAAGGAACTCCATTAGACTTGAAAACAAGGCTTAAGGTGTATCCCATTGACTGGAATAGGGAGCACTTCCCCTTCTGTTGTAGCTAGTTGATAAGCATTGTGCTCCTTACAGTCTCTGATAATAAATGGGTATGTCCACATGTTGTCAAACTTGGTGTGATGGCCTGGCCTGCTTTTCAGAATATCCCATTTGAGCACGAGGTCTCCCACCTTAAAATATTTTGTTGTAGCCCTTCTGTAAAATTTTTTCTTTGTTTGGAGTTGATGATACTCCAAATCCTTCATTGCTTTGTCCCTTAATTCTTTGAGTTCCATGAGTTCTGCATATCTTACAGACATTGGGTCCTATTCTTTAAACATCTCCACCTGGTGAATAATGTCTAGAGCTGAAAGCTCTATAGATAGAGGTAATCTAGCCTCTTTTCCATAAACTAACATGTATGGTGAGTTAGCAATAGACCTCTTAGGAGTCACCCTATCTACCCATAGTGCATACTTTAATTTGATGTGCCATGTTCTTTGGTTATCCTCCATCATTCTCTTGATAATCCTGATGAGATTCTTATTTGTGCTTTCAGCTAAACCATTACGCTGAGGGTAATAATTTGAGGATGTATTTAAATGAATGCCCTACTTGACAGTCCAATCAGTTAGTCTTAATCCCACAAATGTGAGAGCATTATCAGATATGATAGAGTTAGGAACTCCAAATTTGGTGACTATATCTTCATAGAAGCTCAAAACTGAAGATTCTTTTGCTTCCTTCAATGCAACCACTTATGTCCACCATGTAAAATAGTCAGTGGCTGTAAGTACCCACTTGTGACCAGCACTGGAAGGTGGATTTATTGGCCCAATGAAATCAATGCCCCATCTCATGAAGGCTGCTCCACATGAATTGGATGCAGGGGCATAGCATGCAACTTTTCCTTTCCTGAAAATAGAGCACATTTGATACACTTTCTTGACCAGGCATATGCATCTTTGAACAAGTTGGGCCAGTAGTAACTAGCTCTCATGATTTTCCAAGCAGTAGTTCTTGGGGCAAAGTGACCTCCCACAGCTCCATCATGAAACTCATGAAGTACCTTTTCAATCTGATGACTGTGAATGCATCTTAATAAGACACCATTCAGATTCTTTTTGAAAAGAACATTATTTATCAACACATATGGTATGGACTATAGCCTAAAGTATCTTATTTTGGCTCTGTTCAAACCATATGGACACTCACCAGTCTGTAAAAAATGGGTCATATCTTGAACCCAATTAGTTATCCCTATAAGCACATCATCTTGAGCATTCTGAAACTCATTTGAATTAGTCAACACAACATCCTTTTCTAATTCATTTTTACTACTTAACCCTGTAGCAAGCTGCTCACAAAGACCTTTACCTCTAACCAATTTGGTGATCTTAATATTTACATCATACTCCATGACCTTGGTGATCCATCCTGCTCTTTTTCATTTAGATCTTTATTCAATAAAAATTCCTTCACACTTGAGTGTGCAACCAGAATATGAATCTTGTTGTTCAAAATTAAAGGCTTGAATTTCTTTAGGCTTCTGATCATGGAGAGAACATGCTTCTCAACAAATGTATACCTCTCTTCGTAATCAACAAGTGTTTGACTAAAGAAGGCTATTGGCCGTTCTAAGTTATCACTATTTTTCTGAACTAGCATGGCAGAGATTGAACTACTGCTACCAAAAGCATACAAAAAGAAGTCTTTGGAGAAATTTGGATTTACCAATGTCAGAGCAGATGCTAAAGCCTCCTTGATTTCTTCAAAACTACGCTTTTCCTCTTTTGTCCAACTAAAAACTGTGTTCCTTTTGAGCATGGCAGTCAAAGGCTGTAACAAATTTGCAACATCAGGGATAAATCTTCTTAGAAAATTAATCCTCCCCAAAAAGCTTTGCAATCCCTTCTTATGATTAGGCAACGGTAGCTCCAGTATAGCCTTAACTCTATCAGAATCAATGGCAACTCCATATTTTGAGACTATATGGCCTAAAAGTTTACCTTCATGAACTGCAAAAATGCTTTTTGTAGGATTGAGCTAGGAGATACCAAACTCTCTACATTTTTCAAAAACTTGCTTAAAATGTGACAAATGTTCTTCTGCAATTTTTGAATACACTGTTATGTCATCTAAATAAATCAACATAATCTTGTTGATCAAAATTTGAAATGCCATGTCCATGGCCCTCTGAAATGTGGCACCAGCATTGGATAAACCAAAAGGCATCCTTTTGTATGCCATGGTGCCCCACTTAGTTGTGAAAGCAGTTTTGAATTGATCCTCCTCTTTAACCAACACTTGGTTATAGCCCAAAAAACCATCCAACAAGGAAAATCTTTTAGAACCAGCAACTACTTGTAATATTTGTTCCATGGAGGGCAGTGGGTAGTGGTTTTTAAAAGATGATTGATTAAGATCCCTAAAGTCTACACAAAGTCTTATTTCACCATTTTTCTTCCTAACCGACACAAGGTTAGAAACCCATGAAGTATGTTTAATAGGAAAGACGATACCCCCCTCAACTAATTTGGTCAGCTCTTTAATCATTAAGGGCTCATGCTTAGGATTCAAGGGCCTTTGTTTCTACCTTACTGGCTTAACATTAGGTTCTAACTCAATTGTGTGCTGAGTAATATAGGGATCAAACCCTTTCAAATCTAAGTACTCCCAAGAAAAGACATCATGAAACTCTTGGCATAAGGCAACAAAAGCTTGTTTATCTTCATGTGAACAAATTTTTCCTATATTAAGGAGTTTACCTTTGAAAATCTCTAGTTCTTCATAATGCTCTTGTTTGACCTGCAAGCCAGCTTTACCCTTTTTAAGTTGATCATCAGTATTGAAAATCGACTCTAAGGTAAGAAGACCCTTGGGTAACTTATTTTTCCACAGGTGTATGACCTGATCATCATACTGTTGCTTGAGTTTTGCTTGATTAACCATGGAGAACTGATCTTCTTCTAGCAAAAAAGAAAGAATATGTTCATCACTGTCAAAAACTTGCCAGTGAATATTGTTATCAAGAATTGATGGCCTAACTAAAACCTTTACATACTGTTGTACTTTCTCTTTTCTAATGTCACTTGGGATATCAAACTGTGCCCTAATGGCTACAAGCCTATCAACATGTTTTTTCTAGTTCCTTGGAATAGACACTAAGTTAAAGGCATCAAAATCCTCAAGAATATTCCACACTTTGTTTCTATAAGACTTTAGTGTGCCATTTTTAGCAACATTCAGGCCTCTTATTTGATTAACAATCAACTCACTATCTCCATAAACTTTCAAATGGGTTATTCCTCTCTTCCTTGCCCACTCAAGACCTTGAAAAAGGCCCTCATACTCAGCAGTATTATTAGAACATGCAAAAACAAAATGGAAAGATGAAAAGTACTTATCACTTTGTGGAGAAATCAGCATTGCACCTCCACCTACTCCATTCTTGCTTCTAGAACCATCGAAGAACATCTCCCAAAGTCCACCTAGTGGTTGCAGTAATTGGTCTGCATCTTTCTCTAGGTTTGGAATCTCTGCATTAGGTTCAAGCATGACATAGTTACCCATACCAACATCTTGAATAAGGTCTTCCAGACTGTCCAACACATTTTCAACTGCCCATTCATGCAATGAAACATCAGGAGAAGCTTTTTCTTGAACTTCTTGAGCAGCAGCTAGCTCACTGTTAGTGAAAACAACACAATTTGTGTCTGCAGCAGCTGGAGGAGCATTGATAGGACTCGAGTTATATGGATCAATGTGATCCTTAGCTAACCTTTCAGATTATTAGTAACCTTGGTTCCATATCTTTTTCTAAATAGCATATGTGACCAATCAGCTGACACATAACCACCTATCTTAGCTGTAATGTCTCTTGAGAGGCATAAGGAAAAGAAAGGTGGAAGGTCTATGACACAGATGTCTTGGGGAACTAAAAATTTAGGACAAGCATAAAGGGTAAGACTCAAATCTTTAATGATGCCCAGTGTATTAATAAAGGTACCATCCAATTGGATTACTCCTTTCTCTAAAGGCTGATACTTTAGGCCAATCTTGTCTGCAATCTATTTTGGCATCACAGAGCTACTAGCTCCACTGTCCACCATATAGTTATGAACTAACTTGTCACCTATGATCACTGACACATAAAATGGAAGTGGATTAACTCCTTTTTCTGTCTCTTTGCTAGACTGTTGATCATTTCCCTAAGGATTATTTGTTAACATAGCTCTAACTTGGCCTATTGGAGACTCAACTTTATCAGACATTTTCAAACTTGACAAGGCTGACTATAACATGTCTTTTTGACCTAGGATAGCTAATGAATCTCACATAGACATTGTAACATTCATCTTTTTCATGCTATCAAGAATATTATAGGGTATAGCTGGGGTTACTTTATAATCTACCTTCATGCTAGTGTGATCAGCTTACAAGTGTGGCTTCTCCTTGATCAAGAGTCATTGATCTCCTTGCAAACCATGAGTCGCTTGAGATGTAGATGGTTCCACAGTTGTCACTTTTCCTCTATTAGCTGCTTGATCAAGCTCAAGTGCTCTCTTCTTCACCCTAGTGTTAGCTGCGACTAAGGAATTATCTACATTCAATCCACATAATTCTTCACCTTGCCAGTTGAGTAAGGTAGCATCATTTGCAAACTGATCTTGGTGTTATGGAGGTGCATCATTGAATGCACTCTGCTGCAAACTTGAGGCATTTTGTACCATAAATGCCTAATTGATAAGTCCATTTGAGTAGGTGGCCTGATTGTGGGGCTGGTTGCAAAGGTAGAACCACTCGTAATCAGCTGCTAAGTTATTTTGAATAGGAACCAGGTCCTTGACTGCACTAACAGGTGCTAGAACATAGGCCTGAAAAGGTCTTGTTTTCACATTCTGTTTTGGGCCCTGATAATTGCCCTGGTATGCTTGTCTATTACCTTGATATGCTTTTTGCTGGCCTGGATTTTGCTGCTGAGAAGGCCTACTATATGATTTCTGCTTCTCTAAGCTTACAAGCTTGTTACCAAAAGACTGCAATAGACTTTTGATTTCCTGTAACTCATTTGGAGAACCTAAAGCAGCATTTTCTTGTGTTACAGCAACTAGAACAGGTGGCAGAGGTGCAAAAGGTGGTATCTGTAGAGGAATATTTGCATGAATCTCTAGGAATATAGGCATTGGTGGCCTAGGAGCAAGTTTACCAACTTGTATTAGGTTGTTTTCAGCTCTGATTGCTAATTCAAATGCATTTGGTAGATAAACCCCTCCCATTGATTGTATCATAACAACTATATCACTGTTAAGAGCCCTCAAAAAGTACAAAAATGCATACTCTGGAGGTGGCCTCACCATTGCAGGGATTCTATCCTAGGTTCTTTGGAATATGAAATTGAAATCATTCATCTGCTCTTGTGGAGCCCTCTTAATTGTAGTTAATTGTTCCAATAGAGACAAGTTATCAGACCTGTCCTAAAATTGTTTATGCAACTTGTCTCCAAACTCATCCCAAGTTTCAATTGATCCGACTGCTAAGCTCATATGCCATTGTACAGCTCTTCCTTTCAATGAAGCAACTAGCAGTCTCACTGCAACATCCTCTTGGGTTATATGATGGACTCTGCATAACAAAGCCACATCTTGCATGTGTTCAATTAGGGTAGTTTGGTCTTCCCCTGTAAAATTTGGCAGACTCTTCAAGGTTGCCATTGGGATGTCATTGTGTTGTGCCAAATTCAAGGGGCTCCCTCCATTAAAAGCAACGAAGGGTTGATTCCTTGGAGCGGCCATTGGAGGTGGATGAGGAGGATTTATTGGCACTCTAGATGAAACCAAAGACAGGATAGCAACATGTGATCCCACAGATGGAGGAGTGGATTGAGTTCTTCTAAAATAGATAATTGCTGTTCCTCGCCTTTCTATTGCTCTACCTTGTCTTCTTGGTGGTGACAGCTGCAAATATTCAAAAGGGAACAAGCTACTCCTTGTCTGAACTCTTCTCATAAACTATAGAAGGTGCTGATTTTTGGAGTTCTTCTTTATGGAGTCACCAAGTATGCCAAATGACTTCTATAAACTCTGGGACTCATTGGTTGCATACTAAACCAATAGTGCAATATAATTTTTGTCCCACCGTGCATGCTAGAACTGTTATCACCTAGAAATGCACCCTATGCACAGTGATGAAGACTGAGCTTTCTAGTGAAACATGGGATCATTTCAAGGCTATGGGTCACCTGAGGTTGAAATGAACCTCTGGAGAAGGTCGGCTTCCTTTGGGTATCACCTGAACTAACGATTCATTAAAGGGAAAAGGGAGAAGGAGTACATGAATGAAACTAAACTATGGTGATACACCGAGTTGATAATAAATCATGAAAAGAAAACAAGATGAAAATACACTGAGAAGCTAATAGTTAGTATTTTACTTATTCAGCATGACCCCCTTTAGACTTATGCACTATTCTTAGAAGGCTTGCTCTACATACATATCTTAAGAAGGAAATATGAATTCACAGCTTTAAGGTATGAATGTAGATTTTAGGAAAAACACAATTGAGAACTTGCATAATCTAAAAGAAATACAAAACTAAAGGTAATACAAACATTAACACTGGCTTCTGAGGTAAACTTTGTGTTTTATTCCAAATTCTTAGTTGAGCTACAAAGCATACATCAGCAGAGAGAGGATTGTCAAAAATCACTAACTCCCCAAAATGTACAGTCCAAACTATTTACAAAAAAGGAAAAAACACCTTATATACAAAAAAGATCTTGGCCCCCTAGGGCCTACAAAATATCAGTCCTCAAGATAGATCTCTCCCTAGATCTTTCGATTGAATTTAATGTTGCACCCTATGTGTCCATATCATCCATGTCGATGAAGAGTCATTCCCCGGAGAAGCCCTTAGATCTTTCATAGCTACCACATTCATTTCTGGTCCTCGTGTCTACCTTTGAATCCCCTTCGGTCAAGCTACCTTGAATGCTTCTAACTTCAAAGTAGATCTGTGTCGATTAACATTCTGTTGATCTTCTTGGCACTAGTCAAGCTGCCAAAAATCACCCGTAGCTCTCTCTGATTGGTGGGAAACATTCCACATGGATTCCTCAATGATCAAAAGCACGCTTAGTCATAATCGCATCTCGACGAGACACTGGAAGTGTCTCATCGATGCTATTACGATCCTCTGCTATTATCGGCATGACATGAAACCATCGCTGAGAGTTCTCATCGAGGTCCCATCCTTTAGTGAAAGCATTCTATTTCGGTGAGACCTTTTGGTCGTTGGGACATCACAACAGTGATATCTCTTTCTCGCCGCACCTATTTTACTTCGGGGAGACCTTCCACCAGTAAGCCGGGATGTCACAGTGAAGTTTTCTCCTTTTTCTTCATTGACATCACACTTTTCCAAGACATCCTCATTCGCCGAGACAACATGGCAAACCCAAACCTCATGGTGAACTCCATTTCCCTTTCGGTGAGAGCTTTCTTGGTCGGTGAGATGTTCATCAACCTTCATTTCCTTTTCCGAGTTTAATTCGATATCTCCCCAAGCTACTCTTCATTCAGCCAGAAACCTGAGTATTGGTGAGACATTTTACCGAAGGAAAAACATTATGCTGAGAGCCTTCATCTTCGACAGAAGTTGATTGATGTCACCTCAAATGCACTCCATTCTACCGAGCCCTACATTTCTTTTGGCAAGACTGTGGCAAGTCGGGAAGACTTCATAGCAAGGCCCCCTAGTCATACCGATTCCCGCTTACTCTTTGGCAAGCTCCTTCATGTTGGTGAGACATCCCTTCTTCGCCCAGACTTCACACTGAGGTCCTCTTCTTCGCTGAGTTGTTCATTGGTCGGCAAGACATCACTGGGTTAGGGAGACCTTTTAGCGAGCTCATTTTGGTCACCCTGAGCTCCTTTCATGTCAGTAAGACTCTCCATCTGTTAGCAGGACTTCTTGCCAAATTCATTATCTTTTGGTGATCTTACTTCATTTTGGGGAGACCCCCAACCTTTGGCAAGACATTATGCTGAAGGCGAAATCCTTCGGCGAACTCGCTATCGGTGAGACCCTTTGTTGTCGGCAAGATTTCAGGGTGAAGTTCTCAACTCTTGGCGAACTCAGCTTGCTTTCGGTGGGACCTTACCAGGTCGGAAAGACCTCACCCCAACCTCCTTATTCTTTCAACAATCTCTTTTCATTTTGGGGCAATCACTAACGGTCAGCAAGACCTCTCGCCAAACTCCCTCTTGTCTCCCCACTGACATCTCCTTTTGTTGAGACTCCCCTCAGTCGGCAAGACTTCATACCGAAGTTAAAACCTTATGCCGATGGTGAAATCCCCTTCGGTGAGACTCCGATCATTCACCGAGACCTCATAGCAATATCCTTATTTCTCCTCTAGCCCAAACTTGTTTCGGCGAGACCTTTTCAGGTTGGGGAGACCTCCTGTCGACGTTGTCGCCCTTTGCCGAGACTTCCCCACTTTACCCAGACATCTCAACAAACTCCTCTTTTTAGCGAGGGCCTATGCTGAATTCACCCCATGTCACCGAGACTCCCTTCGGTCGGTGAGACTTCATACTAACTGAAACTTCCCTTTTCCAAACTAAGAGTACCTCGGGGAGACCTCAACTCTTCAGCCAGACCTCCTGCTGAAGGAAAAAATATCGCTGAGCTCAAACCTTTGGGGGGACCTCCTTTGTCACTGAGACCTGAATCCTTTTGGTGAGACATTATGCCAAACGCGGAATCCTCTAGCGAGCTCATTTCTAGTCAACGAGACATCCGAAAGGTCCTAGCAACTCTCTCCTTAGAAGATTTTCATGCCGAACCTGAACAAGGCTAGCTTCCAAACTAAGTTCCCTGTGACCTAGCATCGGATTCATGACTTTTGTCCTTGTGTGAATGCTCCATTTGGCCTTCTCGAACCTTTGTCACATGATTTATCCTGCCTAATTGAGCCTGTGGGTGAAAATTAGGTAACAATCATATTGTAGGGGTTATTGGTTGTAGTGTTCTTTTTGACACTTTGTGTGCTTTATCTAACATTCATTTTCCTCACACACTTTGGCACCATCTTTGGGAGATTTTTGGAGATTCTAATTTCTCTCCATTCCCAGAGGATCCTACTACAGATTGTCTCATCTCTCTTGCAGATATAGATTTCATAACCTATGATAACCGTACTCTAGAGGAGCTTGAGTATATATCAGGTCTTGCATGTGATGATGGTTTAGAGACTTGTATTCATGTTCCCACTTTTGAGATCGAGACTATATCAACATCTCCTATTGTTCCTAATCAGTTTGACATCGCCACATATTTGGCCCCTATTGATTTAGTACAACAGGACATCATCCATCTTCCAGACATAGCTACTTCAGATTCATATCTTGCAGACATATCATCCTTGTTTGTAGAGTCCTATATTACAGATCTGGAGAATTACTTTGAGGACATTCATCTCCTCTACCATGACAGTTAGGTTATCATTGTCCACCCACCATTATCAGAGCATTCAGAGGTTGCATTTCAGGATTCTTCACATCAGTTTGGATTTGGCATCATTTGTTTCAGTTCAGACATAGAGATTCTTCAACATCCTATCATGGCACACATCTTGAGACATATTGGTTCATCACTCTTCACAAGGTTTCTTCGACATCGTCCTTTGGATCCATTTCTTCCCAAGGGGAGGAATGTTATTTTCCACTTCAGGATCTCTTTCTGGATTCTACATTAGGCATCCACCATTGCGACAAGAGTTTCTTCATTGTGGGGGGGCCTTCTTGTCTCTTTATATCTCTCCTATGGAGACCATTGTATATGTACTTATATGATAGAAGTTGTCTATGGAGGGTATCATGTAATCCACCTCCTATCCTTCTTTCATTAGTGCATTTCATTCTTTTATTTTCTCTCTTTTGGGGGGGAGTTTTGTTCCCATGAGGTTTTCTCCCTTTCTCCACTTTACAGAGATTTGGTTGTATTCGGGTACCTAATCAAGCCTAGTTGTCGAGACCCTTGTTTTCTTTCATGCATTGTAGTTACCTTTGCTTTCCTCCACATGTTTGTAGCTGCACTCTTGCTCATCTTAAGGGGGGGGTGTTAGAGTAAAGGTTTTAACTTAATTATGTTATTTAAGTTACCTTTATTCCTCTCTTAAAATTTCATTTTAGTTTGCATATTGTGAAATTTAATAATTATATTAATTATTAAATGTCTACCTATTAGGGTTTCTTTAGGGTTGCACAATCTCCTTTTATAAGGATTGATCATTGTATTTTATCCCTCTCTCTCTGATTAATACATTTTCGGCTTTCAGAGCACCTTTATCTTTTTTCTCGAATGTCTTATTTTTGTGACAAGTTATTTGCATGCAGGTGATCTTCTGGGTCTATGAGGTTGGCTTTCACAACTTCAACATAAAATATAGGTACAAAATATCTATATAGGCTTAGGAGAATGCCATATAGGCATACAATGTCAAATATATCTAATACAAAATATGTACAAAAATGTCATATAGGCATACAACAAAGGGCTCTGGAATCAAAATTCATCACTCTCCATGCTTTTGAAATAAAATCTTTCCCTTTGCTTGTCGATTGGATGGTGATACATCTATATGTTGTGGTCAAGGAGTGCTCTTGGTGCTCCTCCTAGGGTTTAGTTCTTGGTCAAGTCTTATCTATTACAATAAGAAGTAAAGACATTAATATATAGAAATTACATTATAAAAAATGATATATTTAACAAAATAATCACTTACTGCCATCTGATGATCACTCTCCATGAGAAATATTTAAATGCCCATGTTGAGGTGTGTTGAAGCCCTATATAAACCATCCAAATAGAAATTAAACTATGAATCAATAATGGTTTGATTTTTCACTAACTAACATCTATAATAATGAATGTAAATTTAAATTTAGTAATTTTCCTCATACATCCCCTATCAGAGCCATCGAGGAGTCTATAGAAAATGAAATACTGATCTCCATTTCCCTCTAAACATTCAGAGGTGTATCCCCTTGCAACATCTAAAAATAAAACATCAAATTATTCAATCACAAAAACTACAATAGTGATGCACATCATAGCTTATAATGTATGAGATAATGAACAAAATTTTGAGTACTTATTAAACTCTATATTTCTGACTATCATGCTTACTATTTTCCCTATCCATATCTTGTTTGAAAGCACATGTTTTTAGGCTTTTACCCATAGCAACAAGCTAGTGAACTATTTGATAAAATGCTTTCATAGACATGTACGATAACTGTGGTGGCATAGAGAAGGCAGTGAACTATTTGAAAAAATGCCTCAAATAAGTGGGGTCTCATGGTGATGGAATTTCATTACAAAAAAATGTTTCATGGCATTCCATCACCATTAGACCGCATTTCTTAGAGGAATTTTTTCAAATAGTTCATTACCTTCTCTATGGTATTATGTTGGGATGTGTGGATGGTATAGTGTGGCCTTGGTTATGAGATGGAGGGTGATCATGACATGAAGAGGGAGGAGTGGGGACATGAACAAGTGGAATAAAAGGTGGAAGGTTCCATGGATTGGTAAATTGAGGATGATGACCTTGAAAAGAATTTGGAGGGGAATTTTGGCTAATGGGTTGGTTTCTTTTCTTCAAGTAGTGAGTTGTTTGAAAAAATGCTTAGAGAAATGTGATCTCATGGTGATGGAATGGCATTTCGTCACCATGAGACCACATTTCTTCAAGGAATTTCTTTATACTACTCACTGCCTTAACTATAATATTGCTTACTATTATGCTTTGATAGAAATTTTTCCAAGAATCCATAGTTTGTTGGAAAGCACCTATTTTAGGCTTTTAGCTATAGCAGCAAGGAAGTGAGTAGTTTGATAAAATGCTTTCGTACACATGTATGTAAAATATGGTAGCATAGAAAAGGTGGTGAGTTTTTTGAAGAAATTCCTCAAAGAAATGTGGTCTCATGGTGATGGAATGGCATTCCATCACCATGAGACCGCATTTCTTTGAGGATTTTTTTCAAACTACTCACTGCCTTGTCTATGTTATTACTTACTATTATGCTTTGATAAATTTTTTCCAAGCATCCATAGTTTGTTGGAAAGCACCTCTTTTAAGCTTTTATCCATAGTAGCGAGGAAATGAACTATTTGATAAAATGCTTTGGTAGACATGTATGCAATTGGAAGCTACTCCTACTTATTACTTATGATATGTGAAGTAATTGCATCACTGCTTATCAACATCTAGTTATTAGCTATGGAATGTGAAGTAATGCTTTGAGTTTGAAAGATGTGTAATGCAACACAATCAATGATATGAATATAAACTACAAAAATATATTAAGTGCAATTCATTAGTTAAACTCTTTATTCTATTACCTACATGTATATTTTTCTAAGTCCATTGGCACTAGGAGGTGTTCCCTTGAAACCTCCAATATTAGCCTATTCAACATCCAAAATCACATATTAAAATACATTCATAAAACAATGTTATTAAAATGTAATAAATTTATATAATTGTTTACTAGTTACATACCTCAATAGTAGATGCAGTGGAGAAATAAGCAGGTGTCAAGCTAGTGTATCTAGTATCAACACGGTGACCCTAAAATTTTATTAAAATCATAAAACTAAATTAGTTAATATTGCATTTCGAAATTGAAATTTAATAAATTAAATTCAATGAACATACTAACATTTACCTAAGTATCAATTTCATAGGCCTCATTCAAAATGTCATCTACCCTTGCCATCTCCATAGCTATAGACATATCCTGTGTAGTAGCCTCCTAAGTGTTGGTGGGGTCATATGAATAAGTCGCCCCACAAGATTGACACAAATGGGATCAAAGCCCACCACTTGAAGACTCCCCTAGATGGCATTGTAGTATAGGGTTGGCATGCTGGATGACAATCTGAGTCAAAGAACTAATGGCCTACAAAGTCTCAGCTACCTCGACACTCTCCTTCGCGATGGAAGGGATAACAATGTGCTCATGAGGCATCCTAGTGAGAGGTCGTATCCCTTGTCGTGTAGGATCTTTTTGTGCATTAGGTCTATCTTGAGCCGACCCCCTACCTCTCCCCCAAAAGTCCCTTATATCAAAATAATTTGGGATTTTGTTCAAGATGAACTCACATTATAGTTTCCTAAGGAAATATTGCGGGACTTCACAATTGTTGCATGGTGGGTAATCAAAAACCATGTTCCACCTATCCCAATAAAGGTTCCTAATTTGAAGGTGGTGGCACCAATGGATAGGAAACATCTTCCTATTGAGGGTAAGATTTACATTTGTGCATGGGTCAGTGAATAGTGAGCACAAATCAAAATTTGTAATTTTTAGATCTTTTACATCTTTATCTGATAATTTATCCCAGTAATAAGCCCTAGTTGCCGACCTTCTATCTTGCTAACCAGTTAATTGTTTGTTGATTGAATCTACATATTTTAACATTTCTTTGACTGAAGTTTCTAGAGTCATTATTTTCATTGTTGAACCATTTGGATCGTTCAACCTCCTAATTAAATCCTTAATTTATTTTTTATTGTTTTCAATTTTACTCATTAAGTTTTGTTGAGTGCCAGTAGCATGTTGAGGGATTAGTGGAGGAGATTGTTGTTGTGGTTGTTCAACTTGAGGATTTTATTGTTGTTGTTCTTGTTGTGCTTGTTGAGGATTTTGTTCCTCTTGTTGTTGTGTTTGTTGAATATTTTGAGGAGGGTTTGTAGGTTCATTAACATCTACAAATTCAAAAAATAAATATAAAAAACAACCTAAACCTAACAAATTCACAACAAAAAACAAATAATCCTTACCTCTTAGACCTCCTCATCGATGTGGCAGCATCTTGGCGATGAAAAAACAACAATTTGAAAAAAAATCTTGAAAAATGGATCCTCCCAGAATGCGAGCATAGAAATGAGGGGTTTTAGCCGTGGGTAGAAACAAACATAGTCACAATGAAAATGATTTTGAATTCCTTTTTTTGCTTTTAATACCTTGTAATGCACTTGCATTATGGGCTCATTGTGGCTAAGCTTTAGGCTTGATACACCAAGCCACAATGTGAGCACATTATAATGCACTCACATTATAACATGCTCACATTATGAGCTTTCAAAAAAAAAAAAAAATTTGGCCACAAATTGGCCACCCATCTTTTTGCACCTACCCCATAACTAATTTTTTTTATCATTGCCCAATGTGACATCAGATTTTACATTTTAATCTAAACTAGAAAATAGTTCTGCATTCCTTGTCATATGATTGCAGCATCCAAAATCTAAAAACCATACATCCTTTTGTAACGCTCTTGTGTAACACTACAAGATAAAAACATATTGCCCTAGTTTTGGTTTTCTTTTATAAAATTTACATTTTGCTACCTATAATCATATTGTTTCTTTCTACATTCATTTAAATAATGCCCATATTTTTTGCAATAATGACATTGGACTTGTGCTTTATCATGCCTTTGTCCTTGGGGCTGATTTTGATTAGAATTTTGGCTACTACCTCTTCCACTTGAGTTTGATGGGTTGGTTCTTCCACCTCTATACAAATTTCTTCCTCTTCCTCTTCCTCTTGAATTCGATTTTCCTCTACCTCTACCATGGTTGATTGAGTCTTTTTTCTTGAAATAATGCTCCAATGATGAGGTTTTTCTCCTTATCAACCTATGCTCATCTGAGATAAGAGATGTGTGTAATTCATTCATTGAAAACTAAGAGAGATTCTTTGTCTCCTCTATGGCCACAACAATGGACTCAAACCTTGTAGGTAGGCTTCTTAGAATTTTTCAACCACTCATATTTCTTCAAGTACCTCACCATGAGACCTAATTTGATTAACCAATCCAATAATTTGTGTGAAAAATGAATCTACATATTGAGTATCCTTCAAATATATGGTCTCAAATTCTCTTCTTAGCATTTGTAGTTTTGTTACAGTCTTCACCTTGGCCATTCCCTAGTATGATGTTTGCATAATATTCCATGCTTGCTTTGACTTGGTTGTTGCTACAACTCTTGGAAATATGTTGTCATGCATTTCTTAGAAAATATAAAAGAGAGCTTTAGAAGCCTTCTTCTTATCCCTAAGTAAATCCTTCTCTTCTTGTATAAGTGCATTGTATGTTGCTACATCTACTAGTTCTAGGTAACCATTTTCAATGAGTTCCCAAATATATTGAGAATAGAATAGTGCATTCATTGTAATTGACCAGTAATCATAATTCTTTCCATTTAATTGAGGAATTTGTGGATTTGCTAGACTTGTTCCTAGAGCTACCATTGATGACTGTAATTTTTTGTGCCCAACAAACATTAACTCCTTGAAAATCCCTTTTGAAAACCTTCAACTCTGATACCACGTGAAGGAAGAGATAGAGGACAAAAGAACAAAACATAATAGAATAAAGCAGAGAGGAAATAAGAATGAAGTACAAAAAAATTAAACATAGAAATAAGGTAAAATAATTTTTCTATTCCATATATTTTTCAAAATATGCATTAATAGTTATCACAAAACAAATATAGAGTTGTTGCTCTTTTTGTCTTTACTCAGAAGAAAGAACAAAATGTTAAAACTACCTTGCTTTTTTATTGTATTTTGGTTTTTTCTACATCAATCACATTGTCTGCTTCTTCAAACTATTACTACAACAATATTGGCTACTTTCTCAAGCTATTGCTATAGCAAAGCTCTCTCTTTTCATTGCATTCATCAATCTACAAAAATAACTAACTAGTAGCTAAAAATTAGCCCAAAAAGGAGGGAAAAAAATGTATTTAATTTCATTTAATATTGCTAGCTGGGAAATCTTTTCTAAGAGGATATACATTTGAGTTTTCATTCAAACTTATCGTACATTTGGAATTGAAAAATATTTTTTAAATTGACTTGGCTATAGATATGAAATTTCACACATGAAGAAAAGTTTGGGAGATATGTTGAGGAACAAAATGCAAAGTCTACGGTGGTGGAAATAAATGTGGCAGTTGAGATTATTTCCAACACTTTTTGTTTTGATGCAACTATTCTTGCCTAAATTTAGAGGGTCATAGTAGTTGTCTTTATGTATTAACATTGAAATCATAGTGATAAACTTTGATGCATGTAATGTTAATGTAATTAAATTAGTATTTCGTGTAGAAAGTTATTGAGCATTTTTGCAGTGGTAGTAAACTAAATTTTTAATGAGATAGAGGTGTAGATCTATTAAAAATAATAAGCTTTGGCATTTATAATGGTATTCTCCTTTTTGCATATTTATAACTAATTGAGTTCTTGGAAAAAAAAAATTGGACGTAGAAATTTTTCATGTAAAAAAATCTAGAAATTGTAAACCTATTGAACTTTCCTTTAGCCATTTTTCTTCATTCCTTTTATGAGATCTCTTTCCACTTTTTAAACTATGCCAAGGAACTACATGACTTACATCCTTTTCATTTTCATCCCCTTGGAGGGTTTCTAAGCCTTGTTAGAGATTCAAGAGGTTCTAAATCTTTGAAACCTCTATCACCCCTGCAAATGAATAAACACAAGGTAAACCTAGGTAAAAAGTTTTAAGATCCACAAATATCTAGAGACATAAGGGAAATAACAAAACATAAATAAGTACAATTTTGACATGGAAAAGCTTACTAAAAATAATCTCTCATAGATTGTCATGGGTAAAATAACACATACTCCTTATAGAATAAAGGTGTTTATAATTGTAGTGTAGAAAAAAGTAGCCCTTTTTCACACTTAATTTTGGAATAAGTGATGTAAAATTAACTTGATAATGCCTTGATTTAGTGTTGTAATGTGTTGTACACATTTACACTGAATCTAGGGCCCTTTTTAATAAAATGTACTTAAATTGTACCTTATTTAGGGTATCGTAAAGTGTTGTATTACACTTTCACACTTATTTAGGGTTTCATTAATTAATTGTGGTTAATTAAGCTTAATTAGACCCTCTAATTCATATTTAATCCTTATTAATGTCATTTTTTGAAGGATCTACCCCAACACCCAGTAATGATATTGTATGGCATTTAATTTAGAAAATTTGAGGTCCTAGAAAATGGGGCTAGGAACCATTCACCTTTCATGGTGAATGGGTCCTCTCCACATAGGACACCCCTTTCTTGGCATTTTTGAAAAGGGTTTTTGATGTTATTTCATCACATTGAAGCATGGTCCTAGAAATTTGTGCTAGGACCCATTCACCTTTAGTGGAAAATGGGTCCTCCTCACATAGGACACCCGTTTTTGCATTTAATTTTGGTGGGATCATAATGATTTTCAATTCTAGATCTAGTGTAGGCTTGAATTATTTCAATTTTAGGGTTAATCTCTAGATTTAGTATAAATATGGGGTTAATTCACATAGTTTCATCCTTAGAGACCTAGCAAGTTCAAGTGATCATAAGAGTACATTCACAGGAGCATTTTCAAAGGAATTAAGTGGCATATTAGTGAAGTTTTATTGCAGTAATTGAAGATCATAGCATCATGTCAAAGGCTTAGTGCATTCAAGCATGTTGTTGAGCTTAGATTGTTGATGAAGCATTGTGGATCTACTTGCAAGCATTGTTTCACATATAAGTTGAGATCAAGATCTACATTATACATGGCTGCTTCAGGTTATTTTGCAAATTTACATCCCAAGACAACTTCCAAGGTATCAACATTTCATTATTTCATGTACATGCTTCAATTTCATTATTTCATCATTTGGTTTAATTACCCAAATGGAGTTTGACTTAGGAAAACCCTATTCACTAACAATCAACAATTTTTTCCCCTCTTAAATGTGTGTTTGCAGATTTATAGGTTGAAGATCAAGTGGAGAAAAAATTTGAAGCAAAATTGTCAAAGTTGTCAAGTTGTCAAGTTGAAATTTTGTCACTTACATTGCAAGAATACGAAAATGAAGCTACAAATTTTTTTATAGGATTTTGAGAGCTGATAACTGAGTATCTAAGAGTGTAGACATCAAGGAGAATAACCTAGATCTCCATTTTAGAAACCCTAACAGGGACCCATTCACCAATAAAGGCGAATGAGTCCTTTGTGACCTAAAAACAACCTTCTTGCAGCAAGGTACACATCATTCTAGCCTTTCAAAACTTCCCTTTTCATTGCTATAATAGTTAGGATTAGTTTCTAATTGTTATTTAGGAATTTTGGCCCAAATAATTGAATGGAAAATACCTATAAAAATTAGTGGTTTATCATATTGATCAATTCACCTTGATGAACCTATTTTTCTATGTTTCATTTTGGTGAACCCGACCAATTAAAGATTGTAATTTCTTGATCTTGGAGTCATTCCTCTCATCCTAGGTTAGATCTTGCATTCATTTGCATTTCATTTTCATTGATTTAGATCTCATTTAGGGTTTCTTAATTTTCATTCAAACTTGCATCTCATTTAGGGTTTAGAATTGCATTATTTTGCATCCTCTAAATCTAAAAAAAAAAAAAAAAAAAATCATTTTGCATACCATTTAGATGTCATAAATGTGTATTTGAAAATAAAAACAACATTTCATTTCAAATTAGGTCTTTGAATTCATCATTTTATTACATTTTCAATATTACATTTCAAGAAAATCAGAAACTGAAAGTTACTATCTTAGACCTGGAACTGAAAGACATTGCAGAAAGCTTGAAAATTATTCAAAAATAGTTAAAAAAACCCTAATCAAGGACCCATTTTCCTTTTCTGGTGAATGAGTCCCTGCTCAATCTTGACCTAAACTTTCTTGCATCTAAAAAGCATTGAAAATCACTTAGAAATTAGTCAAAGCATTTAAGAAATCCTTAACCAAGACCCATTCACCCTTACTGGACAAGGAGTCCCTAATAGATCATGATCTGCATTTTCTAGAAATTGAAATCTTAGTTTTATGCTTTTGTTTGTTGTTGTTACTTTCCTATTTTAGTTTTTTTATTTGTTGTTTCATCAAATTTAGTGAATCTAGCTTAATTTCCTTCATTTAATGCATTGTAAAAGTTCAAAATTTGTATTTACAACATTTCATTTTTAGTTTATTGCATTGTATAATCAGTAAATTGCATTGTTTAAAATCTAAAAATTGCATTTCTAGGTCATTTTTTTTCCTCCTTCCATTTTGGGTTCACACACTAAGTTTTTAAAACTTGTATGAGCTTTACAACTTGGTGTCCTATTAGCAATACTATTGTAAGACATAGTTCGATGCTCATGTCATCCCATGATATCTTTCTTGTCATGGATCTTGGGGTTTCTATCTCCCATTTTGATAGTGTTCATAATCAACCCTCTATGGCTCATAGTTAAATACATACTTCATTTCCCATGACTCACATTGATGTGCATGATGTCCATTTCTTGCAAAAAGACAAAAAAATAGATGAAAAACTAGGAAACTTACAAGACCATATCCCTGGTGAAAGCATAGACATTAGCTTGGTTCATATTATACAAAACCTAAGGAAAGTTCTTAAAACTACAAATGGAACACAAATTTTCTATATCCTTAGTTGCTTCTTTCATGAGTACTTGAATAAACAACACAATAATGACATACATACAATAGTCAACCTTATTGAAGCTAGTGAGACAAAGAATGATGTGATGAATGTTGACACAAATAATGAAAATATAAAAGATACCAATGCATAACCAATTAAAATGGTAGAATTTATTGAAGCTAGACCTGATAAGGGCTCAACTAAAAATCCTCTTGATATTGCTTTCTCACAAAATGACATACTTAAACATGCACCTGATGGTCCTCTTTACATAGCTCGACGAATACATGATAAGACCACTAATGGGATATTAATTGATCTTGTCAATGGAGATAATGTGATCATTGAAGAATTCCTATTCATGCATGAACTATATCAAGATACATATGATAAAATGAAAGCATGGATCAAGACACATAATGGTTTTACTTGTCCTACGATGGGCTCCTCCCTTTAAAATTTGGACTGAAAACATTAAATGTATCATTCACCATCATCCTAGAGTCAGACCAATTTCGTGTGAAGTTAGGCTATCCATGGCTTCACTCCATGAATGTAATTCCTTTGATTGTGCATAAATTTCTAAAGTTTCCATTTCACAATGATATCTTTACTATGCATCATAATGGATTTAATCTTACATTGGCCTGAGGGAACATTTCATTAGATTTATTTTGGCTCAAGCCTATGGAACCTATTAAGCCCCATGAGGTTTACTTTTTAAAATCATATCAAAAGTTCAAGGAAAAAAAAAATAGCAAAATCATCCCTTCAAAACATGGCTCAACCTATAACTAAACTACCTATCCTTGATGAAACAATGATAGAACCAAAAGACCTTCTGAACATCCAAGAACAACCTATAGAAAAACCTCCTACCATTTCCTACAAGAGACAGCAAGATAACAAAAACAATCCCATTGTCCCTCCTAAAATAAAACAAATTTACAAAGTTAAAAAGAAAGTGGTTGAACAACCTCCTATTGTTTCTCCTATTCCTCCCAAGGAAGAGAGGGAACCTATGATTGAAAAACCCAATCTTACACAAACACAAATTGGAAATAGATTGAAATGGAATTGAAGTGCTAGAGAGCGTAGGCATAGACATAATGCTATAGCTTGTATGTTACAAGAAAAAAGAGATAACAACATAGAAAACCAGAATCTGAACTTACTTGAAGCAATACATGATGATCTTATACCCCCGCCGCAACATAAACAAGAACCTTCCATGGACATTTTCATTCGACCTCCCATTGTGATTAATCAAGATGGGGTATGTGCAGAATCATGATGGGCCAAAAAGTGGCAATATGTAAGTGATATGATGCAGGCCCATGTGGCTGATGACTTTTTTTTACCCAAAATTGATGAAACGAAAAGGGTTTTTAAAGGAGATTCTCAACTTTCCACCAATATAAATTATGCTTTACTTTGAATTTAATAAATAATTATTATTCATTTTCTATTTGAATTATGACTTAAGTCCTAATTGATATGCTAATTGAAAAACATCTATAGCTTTCAAATGGTATCAAATTTTTTGAATCTAAAACATGTGTCACATTCTATGCTTCGCATACTATAGGATTAAAAAAAAATTGAATTTCATGAAGTTTTGACCAAGTTAAGATGGTCGACATATGAGTTTTTATATTTTTAAAATTTGTAATAAAAATTCATAATTAATTATTTACTTGGAAAAAATTACAAAAAATATGCATCACATCGGGACATGAGTCTTCTACTTATATGTAAAATCTTATAAAAAAATATTATCATTTTATTGTGGTTAGGGTGGTCAGACAGACACCTACTTCTTATTTTTTCCCTAAAATTTATGTATTACTACATTGAAATTTCAAATTTTCACCAAATAGATTTTTTTTTAAATAAACCTAGTAGTTTAGAAACTACATTCAATTTTCTAGAGATTCTATTCTTACATATTTTTGAAATAATATAGATAACTTATTCAAAGTTTTACGTCAAGTTTCCTAACTCTGATTTTTCTGATTTTTTTGCCACTTAAGGGCCTATTTTTTCATGATGATCCTGGACATACCCGATGATGACATTGATATTACAAAGATAGATGAAGAAGTGCATGATGAATTGAACAAATTTTTCTCCTCTTCTATTAACTTAAATAAAAAATATCCTAAAAAGAGTGTTGAACTTGGTGCTTCCTCTAGTTCGACACTTGTCGTTGTCCCTCTGGCTAGTTGTATGCCTTCTATTTATCCATATCAAGATTGGGATACAGATGACCTTCTATAGGTTGACTCGCATGTGCTTGACTAGTTTTCAGTTCTTTTTCATGTGTCTTTATGTTACTGCATGTGCATAATGTGATCCCCCATGATGTTTTGTTTGATGTATCTCTCTCTTTTTGTGCATTCCTCTATATGTACCTACATTTTTCTAAATGTCGTAAGCATTTTCATTTTTCTTGTATTTTCCTTTTAAGGATGATGCAAGGTGTCGAGACATTTATGTCTCTTCCAAGTTGACCCAAAAGGATTTTTCTTTTTTTTCGCTCTCTTTGTGTCATTCTTCCAGTTCTATGAGTATTTGGGGAATGATGACAGTTCTAAGCTCTTAAACATCAATGTAGCAAAGGCATACCGATCCTGAATCCATAGATACCTTATGTATTTTTGGGGGCAACCCTTCCTTCCTATTTCATGGTGTAGCTTTATTTCGGAAACATATGAATTGGCATAGGGTTTTCCGAGGAAATCTCTCATGTCTTAGGACAAAATATTAGCTACTTTAGATCACTTACTCATAGTAATGGTGTTAGCAACCACTTTAAAGTGGGGGCATACATCGATGAAATATTTTAGGATATTTCATGGCACAATTTTCTTTTTCTTGTGATGTGTCCTTTCTTTTTGGTGTCATTGGGTTTGATGTCCTCCAAGAGTGATATTTCTAAGCATACAATCTCCCTTAGTGGCATGATGTGAAGCGAGAGGAATCCCATAAGTGGCAATATGATATTCTTGACTTTTCCTCTCTTGGAGACATTAGGCATAATGTTCCCTAAGAAGAAGACCTTACATGAATAAAGAAAAATCCCCCTTTAACAAAAACTTACAAACATGACATTTAAAAGCATACAAAAAATACTACATTGTGGTGCCTTATCAAAGTTGTCAAGAGGATAACTTTGGTATGGTTGGCCACCTCATTGGTATAACTCACCTAGTGGACAGACTAAGGTTCAACTACCCCAAATTGAGCACACATGATTGGGACAACTCACCTAGTGGATATAATGAGGTTCCACTACCCTAGAGTGAGCACACATGATTGGGACAACTCACCTAGTGGACAGACTGAGGTTCCACTACCCTAGAGTGAGCAATGTATGTTACGAACAAATAGCCCCATTCCACATGATGTTGGAATGATTGTGCTTGATCCTTTGTTTTTCTTTATTTTCCTTGGCTTTTGATAGGGTATGGCTATGTACCTTTGTTATTGTGGCATACTAAAGTGTCTTGAATGTCTACTTTAGTGTGAGTTTTTCATGGGGGTAAATTCTCACTAAAGTGGGAGACAAATTTAGTGTTGAAAAAAGTAACCCTTTTTTCACACTTAATTTGGGAATAAGTGATGTAAAATTCAACTAATAATGCCTTGATTTAGTGTTGTAATGTGTTGTACACATTCACATTGAATCTAGGGCCCTTTTTAATAAAATGTACTTAAAGTGTACCTTATTTAGGGTGTTGTAAAGTGTTATATTACACTTTCACACTTATCTAAGGTTTCATTAAATAATTATGGTTAATTGAGCTTAATTAGCCCCTTTAATTAAAATTTAAGTCTTATTAATGACACATTTTGAAGGATCTATCCCAACACCTAATAATGATATTACATGGCATTTAATTTGGAAATTGAATGGGTCCTCTCCACATAGGACACCCCTTTCTTGGCATTTTTGAAATGGGTTTTTGATGTTATTTGATCCCCCTGAAGCATGGTCCTAGAAAGTTGTGCTAGGACCCATTCACCTTTAGTGGTGAATGAGTCCTCCTCACATAGGAGACCCCTTTTTCATTTAATTTTGGTGGGGTCATAATGATTTTCAATCCTAGATTTGGTGTCGACTTGAATTATTTGAATTTCTAGGTTAATCTCTAGATTAAGTATAAATATGGGGTTAATTCACATAGTTTCATCCTTAGAAACCTAGCAAGTTCAAGTGATCATAAAATTACATTCACAAGAGCATTATAGAGAACTTCAAGATCATTTTCAAAGGCATTCAAAGGTAGATTAGTGAAGTTTTATTGTAGTAATTCAAGATCATATCATCATGTTAAAGGCATAGTGCATTCAAGCACATAGTTGAGCTAAGATTGTTGATGTAGCATTGAGGATATACTTGCAAGGATAGTTTCACATTTAAGTTGAGATCAAGATCTACATTCTACATAGCCACTTCATGTTATTTTGTAGATTTACATCCCAAGAAAACTTCCAAGGTATTGACATTTCATTATTTCATGTTCATGCTTCAATTTCATTATTTCATCATTTGGTTTAATTACCTAAATAGGGTTTGACTTAGGAAAACCCCTATTCACTAAAAATCAACAAATTTTTCCCCTATTGAATGTGTTTTTGTAAATTTATAGGTTGAATATCAAGTGGAGAAAAAATTTGAAGCAACATTTTTAAAGTCGTCAAGTTACAAAGTTGTCACCTACATTGCAAGAATACGAAAATGAAGCTACAAAATGTTACAGGTTTTTGAGAGTTGATAACCGAGGATTTGAGAGTGCAGGAATCAAGGAACAAAACCCAAATCTCATTTTTAGAAACCCTAACAGGGACCCATTCACCACTAAAGGAGAATAAGTCCTTTGTGACCTAAAAAATAGCCTTATTGCAGCAAGGTACACATCATTCTAGCCTCTCAAAACTTCCCTTTTCATTGCTATAATAGTTGGGATTAGTTTCTAATTTTTATTTAGGAATTTTTCCCCTCATAATTGAATGAAAAATCCATATAAAAATTAGTGGCTTATCATCTTGATCAATTCACCCCTATGAACCTTATTTTTTTATATTTCAATAATCAAATTAATAAATTTTGGGTCTTGCAAAGTTGGGCTGTAATAGATTATTGAACAAAGAATTTTCTTTTGTCTCCTAAAGGAGATGAATCTTGTCTCTTAAAATATGGATCTTTTACTTTGTTATCCCTCAACAATAAAATTTTGACTAGCAAAAGGCTAGAAAAGATAGGTATCTTTTCTTCTTTCAATTATGTTATTTGTGGATTTAAGCTAGAAGTATTAATCACTTATCATTGAACTATCATTTTATTTTCAATTATTGAAAATGGTTTTGCTCAAAATTTAATTGGGAAAGAATCCTACCAAATACTCTATTTCAACTTTTCTTTTCTATCATATTTGTTTCATAAACTACACCTTTGCATGTATCTAGTTGATTAATCTTTTCTTACTGATTTTGCATGTATGGCTTGAAATAAAAAATAAGATCTTTATGAAAAATTTAGAAGTTATGAAGAAGTCATATACAAACTAAAAAGAGGAATTTCAAAAATATTTATGTCTCAACTCTTCAAAAATAATTCCACGACCAAGAAATTTACTAGTTGTGATGATAAGATCCTTAAATGTTGGATCTTTCTAAAATATCTTCCTTCCTTTGGTTTCATAACCAATTAAAAATTAACTATTTAAAGGAACTCAATTAAATGGTTTTCTTCGCCATATACAATGGTTAACCTAAATTTTTATGGTGTTTCACATGGAAATCAAAATTTATTTTAATTAAGTTCTATAATAAAAAATAGTAAAGGCCATTATATGTTTCTAGATACAAAAATGAAGTAGAAGACCAAGCTTGTGAATTGAGTTTTTTTTTTTCCAAATCACCAAACTATAAAAGGGTAAAATTGAAGGTGACTCTATGGTTATCATAAATTTAGGAGTAAAATGGAAGTGCTACCAATAGGAAAAATTGAAACATTATTTAGGAAGTTATGTCTCTTCTCCAATGTTTTGATTATTTTAAGTGTGTGTTCACTATTACAAGGATGATATAAAATAATATATTAATTGACTAATATTGATCAAAAGTAAAATATGCTAGAATTTTCCTCTTTTCTTTTATTAGATTTTGATGCACCTGTAAGGGAATTGTATGATGAACTAATTGATCTCAAATCCTATTTTAACTCCTCTAATAGGAGTTAATTTCCTCCTATTTGTAGCATTTCTTTACCTATTCCTATCTAGCTTAATCTTAGCTAACGTATCTTCTTTGAAATCTTTGGATATGCATTTTATGGGTGGTTGTGTCCTTATTTATAGAAAACATGTTGAATTATATTGAAATCCCCACCCTCTTAGCTACTAGCCACCTTATCTCCACTTCTTATGAGATTGCTTACACTCTAATTATTGTGTCACAAATTATCTACCCTAACAAATTTACACTAGGTTTAGCTCCCCCTTTATGCTTGGATCTAATTATGCTTATAATTTTTTTGTTTTAATTTTTTCAAAAAATAAAGATAAAAATGGGAATTAATATTAAATATTCATTTAACAAAATCAAAAACCCCAAAATAGATCTGGTCTACGGCACCCGCACCCTTGACCATCCTATTTTGGCACAAATTTAAATATTTCATTGTCAGTATTTTTGTATTTATAAATTTAAATTTATTTATTGGTTCTTCATAATTATTTTTTTAGGAAATGAATAAATGCATATAAATACATCTTTTTCATCACTTAAACATCTAGTAATTGGAATTCAAAAATCAAAGAATCCTAAAATCAATCAAGCGCAGAATAAGCAGCATTACTTTAGTCAAGCTTCATGTTAGCAATACATCAAGTTTATGAGTAAGGTTATTCATGTTTTTATGTTCATTCTTTTGGTGAGTACTAACACTTATAGATCTGAAGAAAATTTGGAAGGAGATTCAAGGCCTAATTGCAACATCAAACATTCAAGCATCTTATTTCAAAAACTTAGGGAAAGGTGATTTATTTATTGACAAACGAGCTTTTGAAGCCAAAACCTAGAAGGAAGGACCTACAAAATACAACCTAATAATACTTGTTTAGAGATTTGAAAAGTTGTATTACTAGTCTAGGGAACCCACACCCCTGACTTGCTAGATTTAGCTCAAACTTAAATGTCAGGTAATAGGTTCTTCCACTTATGCATTATGCTTCTCTCTAATTTGTTTTTTGTGTTTATGTTCTGCAATCTTTTTTAATTCCATCAACTTTTTGTAGGTGGATCATTAGCCTAATTTTTTATTACATTGCACACATCGCCTCTAAATTAGATCCAATCCCACTACCACAAAAAGAGACCAAAACCCTAATAATCCATTATTTCTTTTCCATTGAGGATAATAACCAAGTGGTTTTTTACGATCATTTTTGTGTACCTAAATGTTAAATGGGATAAAGTGTGATTTAGACTCTAAACCCCAATTTTCCCTATCACATTTTAGTGAACCTAATTCTTTTTACATTTGTAAAGCCTTTGAAATTATATAATTTTTATTTTTAAATTTGAGTGCAATTTTAGGTTGTCTTTATTGGTCAAAGTGCATACACATTTTAGGGGAAAAAGCATTGAAAAAGTTAAAATTTTCATATTTTTTTCATTTCAACAAGTTTTAAAATACGTTATTCTTCAACATTTTCAAGATAAATTTAGTTAGTTTCAACATTTTACTTCTATAAATTTTCATTTGAGAATATTACATTGTCTTAAAAACAAAAAATATGTATTTGTATGCTTCACATAAATAAATTTAGATTTTCATTCGTTTCTAGAAACATGTTTTCTCTCAGTCCCACACCTACACCTGGGCACCCTAGATCAGGTAGCTACTACTCAATATCTTACTTCACACTTCTATTTCTCTTGATTTGTAAGTTCTTGTCTTCTGGGATCACTGTTAAAACTTTGTCTATTGATGATAAAATCCACTTTCCTTGAACTGATGACTTGTAGGGCTTATATGCAAAAATGAGAAATTAGTCTTCAATCTTCCTCAAATTTGCTTAGAAATAGAAAAATTACACACATGAAAGATGGGGAGGGGTTGTGTTGTATAGGGGATTGCCTAAGTCAAACCCCATTTTGGTATTTCTACATCCACAATGGCTATGATTATATAAAAGAGAGCTTACCCTTGGTTGGGCAGAGGCTAAATGATAAACACATGATAAATTTACAATTTATGCAACTCACCACTTAGATCTATATTCCTTGATGGATGAAGGTCATGTACTCATCACTCTCAAGGAGAAATTAATACTTTATTCGAAGTCTTGCAAGCGTTAGTACTCATAAAACAAATAAACATGAAACATGAACAAACTTACATAAAAACATGATGCTTGACTGAAATAAATGTTGTAATAATTCTAATAATTCTAATCTTGAATGCGCTTAATTGTTCAATACTAATCTTAAATTCCTTCTCAAACATGCTAGCATTAAAATTATGAAAATTATTTGCATTTATATGCAATTCTTCTAATTTCCCAAAAAAAAAAATACCAATAGCTGACAAATAATTTTGGACTTTTGAATATTAAAATACTGATGTTGGAATATTCAAATTTTAACCAAAAAGGGTTGGACATGGGCATTGTGCACCCTATTCTAGACCCATCCTTGTCAAGGCCTTAAACATCAAGGACAAATATTAAATGTTTTTTCAATCCCATCTTTTTATTTTCTAAATATATTCATAAACAGGTAATTAAATGCATAATTAGGTCCAAGAACATAAGGGGGAGCTAAACCTAGTGTGAAATTGTCAAGGGTGACAATTTTTGATGCTATATTTAGCCCCCACTTTAGTGAGAGTATGAACTTACACTCAAAATCACACTAAATTATGGTTAAGCCAAGAAGGGTTTAATTATTCAAACATTGAAGAGATAGGACAACATCGAGTCTAGGGGATGTGCTAACCACTAGATTCAAGATCCTATGGTAAGACAATATAAGGACAAAGAAACACACACATGGAATGAAATACAACATGACAATCAAAAAGCATACATGATGAAGACACATAACATAAAATAATATAAACATAACACAAAATGAAAAAGCTACATGGTGTAGACACAATTAAAAACATAATGAAAACATGCAATGCAAATACAATCTAAACATTCAACGGGGTTATGACAATCACAAACTAGCAAGCTCCACATAAATTATACTAGGATCCATACCCAAGGTGTTCATGATTCATAGACTAAAAAAGTCTAATATTTGCTAGGTGGCCCATGAACCAAAGCATCACAAGCTAGTGAAGTCTAATATTCACTAGATGAGCTTTTACAAGAAACAACACAAGCTAGTGAAGTTAGATATTCACTAGGTGAGTTTCTACAAAAGGTAGCAAATGAGAGACATATAAGGGCTAGTGAAGTTCATATTCACTAGGTGAGTTCTCATTTCAACCATACCAAGTATTATAATCCCAATAATTATGATAAGGTGCCACAAAAAATGATCAATATGCCAAAAAATACATCACCAAGTCCAACATGTGTGAATAAAGTGAAGCTCATAATGGAATGCATGCCCCCACCTTAAAGCAATTTCTAACATCATTTATGAGCAATTTCCTTTAAGGTAGATTAAAATAATATATGCAACATGATAAGGCCATGAGATCTTGTTGGAAAGCCTTATGCCAATGACATGTTCACAACAAAGTTGAATCATGATAAGGGTTTCCCCCAAAAATAAAGCCACATAAAAATGATAAAAGATAGTACATAAGGGATCCATGGATTTGGGGTTAGTATAGACCACATATAATATATAATATGATTATGCTTGGAATCGACATCATTACCTAGGTACTCATGGAACAACAAAAATAATGGAGGAATGACACATGAAGATAACATACACTCTTTTGGATCAACATGGAAGAGACCTAAATGTCTCAAAACTTTACATCATTCCCAAAAGAAAACATAAAACAAAAATGTTTACGACATCAAGAAGAATGGAGATACAAATAGATGAATGTCATGGTAGATTCATTTTCTTTGTATCCTTGCACCAATGAGAACAACAAGGGTCATCCAAAGATAACTAACAAAAAAAAAGACACACCAAGCAACACATCATGGGATATCACATCACATGCAAACAAACACATAAAAGCACACACAAAGGTACCACACATACAAGTTAATCTAAAGAAAATCATTTGCATCCCAATATTGCTTGTCATAAATGGAAGGCATGTAATATAGTAAAGGGACTACAACAAGTTTTGTACAAGGATTAGCACTAGGTTCAACACATGGTGAATCACTCTCACCAAGAGGATCATCATGGATTCCCCCATTTAAGTTCATCGATTTAGAAAACATAAGAGCTATTTCCTTATGATCCTATTTTTGTTCTTTTAATTTATCTTCTTTTCCACTGTATGAATGTATTACAATAAATTTTCTATTATCATCATGATTACAAGTATTATCCTTCATATGAGCCTCTTTCCCTTTTTTCTTAGGTTGGGATAGGTAAGGTTCAACTTCATGGTTTAGCAAGGGTGGCATTGTGGAGTTAGGTGACGATGAGGATGGATGGGTGGGAGCTAATTCATCAAAGTTAGATTGGAAATATGGATGATCATTGGGTAAGGCTTCACATTTTTCAACAAGTTGACAAGCTATAACACAATGTCTTCGTTTACACTATTTTTCACTTCTATTTCTTCTTGTACATGTTTTGACTTGTGAAGGGATATTAGAGGTGTTCCCCAACATTGGTCTCTTATCTTCCTATGTAGGAGGAAATAAACGGACCATCACGAGTTAGGAGACCACTATATTCTTAGGTCTAAAACATTGTTTATATTTCAAAGGCACAAATTTAATTACATGATTATCTCTTGGTCTTTTATAGGATAAAGTATGTGGAACTATCATGTATGTGCTAGGTTGATGAGAAAGGATACCCATTTCAAAATTAGGTTCATCCACCACCTGTGGGGTAGGATAAACATCCATCAAAGTCACAGTAGCATGAGGAACCTTGAATGGGACATTACTAAGGAATAATTCAACTATATTCTTAGCTTTAAACTTTTCATATGATATGAAGAAAATGTCATCATGAGGCTTTAAAAATTCAATAGGTTAAGGAAAAAAATCATCTTTCAAAAAAATCCTATGAGAGGCCAAAGGCTTAAACTCACTATGATAAACAATGTGTACTTGTTCTTCAAATTAGAATTTTATCCATTTGTGGATAACTGATGGGACCACATTCATGGACCGTAGTCATGGATAGCCTAATTTCAAATAAAATATGTCTGACATCATAATAATGGTAAATGATGTTGGATTTCAGTTGTTTATGTGTTAGTTTGTCCTTGATGTCAAAACTGTTTTATGGGGTTCATGAAATCATTGGTTCTATTCTTTGGATTCTTAGTTTGATGAATGCATGATATGAAGATTCACATGGTTGGTAATATGTAGATGACAAGATAATGATGACATGATATGTAGATCCAGGATTTTACTTTGTTCATTTTTTTTGTTACATGATGATGCTGACAGTGTTTATCATTTTGATAGGATACAAGTTGTTTTTCAGTTTGATCCTTCAAGTGATGCTCACATTTTTCATATTGGTTTACATATGAGGTTGGTTTACTTATGATATCTTTGACATGCACACAGTGAGGGTATATGTTTTGAGGTATTGATATTTTGATCATCAATATCAAAATGTGAAGGCAGTGATATCCGCAACAGTGATTTTGAACATGTTGTTTAGTATATGGTATATTGGATGGTTATTCATATTCATGATTGACATGATCATCATTCATATTTTTTTTACAAATTGTTAAATGCATGCTTGGAATATTCATTTGTTACTAATTTTTTGAGCACAAGGTATTTTTGTTGTTAACAATAAAAATGGGAATAAAATCCCATCGGTGGTATTATTACTATGATCTAAAACCTAAAAGTCATTTAATTTCAAAGGTCATTTCATTTGCAAGTTATCGGGCACCATTGTTATTAACTTACATTGCTTTAAATATCAAGGTCATCAACATTTTATAAATCTTGGTTAACATGGCATATGGAATATTTCGGGGTTACATGACAAAAGAAATTGACATTCTTTAAAATCAAATTGGTGGTGATAGTATCATTTTTGTTTGACACTGTGGTTTCGACAACAACTTGTGACTGGGTATATCACATTGAAAAGTGACATCGACAACCATCATTAACAATGTATGCAAATGTGGCATTGACAACTCATTATTCAATATTATGATGTGGGTATTTTTGGGTAAAGTCTTTAGTAGCGGATTCTAAGAAATTATAATGTTTTGTTTGATAAGACCAGATTGCAAATGATCATTTTAATTTTTGTAAATACTTCAACATACTTGAATCTTGGTTAGGGAAAAAGGTTTTATGGAACCCTAGCCGCCATGGTACTCTATGGTTTGCAAATTCGTTGAGTTTTTCTCATCTGTTATGCTATGGTTCTGTAAATTAGCTCACTATATGAGCTTGGCCGGCATATGGAGTAACTTTGAGCTTGGAAAAGATATGACTATGGGTGTTTTGACAAGGAAATGATAGTGGAAGTTTCAGTTGGACGGTTATCAAGTTTTTAAGGCATACTTTTAGTTTTTCTTTCACCAGAATCAGGTAATGAACAAAAACTATTTTGTTGCTTACGGGCTTTAAGACATTGTGTTAAGGGAAGTTATTAAGAATGGTTTTGATTAAATTTGTACTGTTGTTTTAGTGAATCTTTGGTTCTAAAATACTATTGATAAGGACTTAATCTTTGGTAATTATGATTAAAACCCTTTAGGGTTTCTAGATGATTCTCGGGATATAAAATATTTAACTTTGAAGTTAATGTGCTAACCCGAGTGAGTTTACAGTTACACAAATTGCTTTCAGAGGTTATTTTGCAGTGTCTTTAAAAGATGGATTTCTAGCATTTCTCAGGTTACCTGAAAGAAAAAACATATGAGACTTCAGGCTTAATCTTGATAGATATAATACATTGTATTGCTTTGAAAATATTTTTGATTCTCATATTATTGTATACGAGAAGATGTAATTTTCATACAACATTCTTCAATGTGCTCATTGAAAATATTCATGGTCTACTTTTGAGATTCTAGGACTGCATTTTCACTTCTAGGGTTTTAATACTATATTGTAATTCATTATTCATTATATTTTATGGATTTGGTGCTCCTAAAATGTGGAGTTGGTGCTCTTGTAACTTTGGAATTTGGTGCTTCTGATTTGTGTGCAGTTGGTGCTCTTGAACTTTGTAGAGCTGGTGCTCTAAGTGAATAAAGAGAAATTTTTTCAAGTGTTTTTATTCCCCAAGAGGTTTTTCCACTTAGGACATATAATGCGTTATGTGATGAGTCTTTGTGTGATTGTTTTTCATGTCTATCAAACTTTCATAAGTTATTAGATGCATTAATGTTTGTTATTAGTTGTTATTTCTACAGTATTCTGCTATTACAAGTACTTTCACAGTCATATGTTGCAAACTAGTTTAAAAGTTTTTTTTAACCAAACATGCTTTGCATGTTGTGATGAAAAGAATTTAGTCTATCACATTACATGTCATTCATTGATTCATAGTTCAAGATTGTTATGTTTCAATATGTCATGATGTAATAAAGCTCTTTGTTGTTTCAATGCTTATCATATGTCATTCAGTTGCACAGTTGTTGCAATGTCACATAAAGCTGCATTGAAATTTGGTGGTCTTAAAGTAATTCAAAGATGTTGGTTGTCGTGTACATATTTTTATGAGTTGCACCTATTTTTTCATCATGCTTTGGTTGTTAACCAATGTCAGTCACATCTTTTGTAAATGCAAGATATCTCACACAATTTGTCTAAATGAACTGAGTTAATGTTGTCATATCTTTTCTTACCTCTTTTCATGAATGCTCTCAAAGTGATTACTCTGCTCTGTTGTCAATAGAAAGGATATCTAAACCAAAAATTCTTTGTCAAAATTTAAAAGGTTTAAAATTTTAGGTCTTTCTATTAGACACTAATTCACCCCCCCTCTCTCAATGTCTGTCCATACTCCAACAAATGAAACATCCAACTATTTTCCTCCAAAATTTAGGGAGAGAGTTATTGAACCTATCATAGTGTGAATGGAACCATCATGATTTTTTAACCATGCTTTTGTTTGTTCATAATTATCTTTGTAAATTTTATACACAAATAAGAATTATTTACTAAGCATATTCTCTACACACACAAGACCAATCAGTACCCCCTTGTGGGTTTATCATTAATGAAACTAGTAATATAAAGAGGACCATGTCTAATGCATCAATATGTGTGCATGCAATATTAGTCAACAAAATGGTTTAGCACGTACAAGGTTAAACTTTTATTGTGTTGACAACATTGGATAAATCATTATCACTACATTGTACAAAGTTTGATGAATGACTTGGAGATAGGTTTGTAAATATTTAAAAGTTTTGGCTAGGTGGAAAAACTGATTTATTTCCTTATCATTAATATTGGATGACTATATTTGATTAGAGTTGATGAGGTATTGCACTTGATACTTGAGACACATACATTATTTTATATCGTGTCCAAGTGTATGATGATATTGATAAAATGGTTTTGTATTAAAGTTTTAGTCATGTCAACAAGCCTAATTGGAGGGAGTTGAATAATGTTCTTAGCTAATAATTACAACATTATCATGGAGAGAATCGAGCAATTATGAAAAATTATAGATCTTGGCCTAAATTGATAGGGAATTATACTTGCATAAACAACATGTGTTTTAATGTTATTAGCAGTTTGAGGAGTGTTTATCTTGATGAATTTTTATTTTCATTTTTAAATGACTAATAATTATTTTGAGGTATGGATTTAGATTGACTAGTAGGAGTTAATAATGGTGTTCCTTCATATTGACTAACTGATATATGATAATCATGAAGAGTTGTGCACAAGTGTGTAAAGAATGGATATTTCAGAAAAAATATCTTATCTCAAATACTAGGTTGCAAGTTTACTATAAACACTTGTTTAATGTCAGCATTGGGAAGACTAAATGATATTTGTGAGTAAAGTGAGTGGTATCATCCTATAAAGTTGATTATCCTTTCCTTAATTTATTTTTTACAATGCACTAAATTTTTTAGTGTCACTTGAGGATGAATGCTTTCTTATTTTTTTGGAGAAATACGCTAAGAAGTTGTGTGAATGAGGTTACTGAGATGTTTGGAAATGAGAAAAAATATTCCAAGGCCATGTCTTTCAATGATCTAGGAAAGAGTTTTTTGAGGAGCACATCTTCAAAAATAAAGCCACTACACAATATGGTAAAGTACAACACATGGTTGTTAGGATCTCCCTTACCATTGTACTTTTCAAATCAAGGTATTTCAATGTTTTGTGGTATAATTTTTTTGAGGATAGAAAACAACAATGGGTTATGTGTAAGGTTTATGGATATTTACCATTTTTTTGGTTTTGATTAAAGGTTGAAATTTGTTGTTGAAGTGACATAATATTTTGCAAAATTTAATTTATCATTGGATCGTTAAGTGACATCTTTTGAGAGTTTGTTGAGCATGATGAACTAGTATGAATAATAGGTGGACTGTTATTTTGTATGTTTATGAGAGGTGATGGTGATGTTATGGGTGAAGTGAAAAAAGTATAAATATTCCCACTAGGAAGCCCTAAGCTTGAGTCTATACCATGGCTACATTGTATTGTTGATGTTATGGATGGAGGTGTAAATGTGGGAATAGAAGGCATGGTTGTGGTACAAGAAGATTTTTTTCCTACTTGGTTTTGAGCATTGGTAATTTCTTGAGTGCAACTAGCTTCATTAGGAATGTTTTCATCTACTATGTGAGCTAGACTATGTACCACTTCTATTCCTTGGGAGTCGTTTATTAGCTTCCTAAGGTTGTCCACAATAGGCATTGTCTCTCCAGGTAAGGGTTTAGTATTAAGGTGGTCATGAAGACCTTCTAAATCCTTATCCAATTGTTTTAGTTTCTCTTTAGGAAGAAGGAAAAAAGTAGCCTCTAATTATACACAAATTTTAGGTTGCAAGGAAGACATTAGTAATGTAGGATGAGGGATGGAATCCAAAATGGATTAGGTAGAGGCAATACCTTGTGTGAAAGAGTTATAGGATTTAGGCTCCAAACTGGTTGTGATTGTAGTGTTGGAATCCATAAGTTTGAAACTACATCTCACGAGGGTATTAGGGGTAGGAAACTAGGTTGTGAAGCTCATATGAGATTCAACAAGCTTAAGTAGTTATACTATAAAAACAAAGAAGGCCATACTCACAAAAACAAAAAAAATTGTAAAACAAAGTCCAAAAACATGCAAGGAACACGGAAACAAAGTTGTGATCCAAATATGAGTCAAATTGACTGGACAATGGTGTTGAGTGCCCTAGACCAGTGGGTTAAGTTTACTAGTTTCAAGATCTGAATGTTGTCTATAGTGTCTAAGTGTTCTAATCTATAACTATTCAAGACTGAGAATAAGTAGATTTCCATGAATGCATAGAATTGTAATGTTGCTATGTGCAACAAAATTATGCACGTAAATTTTAGTATTTTTGAAGCAATAAATGTAATTAAAAATGTAATTTTCATATTAAATAGTACAATAATTGACTGATCCTAATTTGATAAATCTAGAAATTAAAATCTTTCTATGTTTTTGCAACAACAATGCAATTTTAAACTTTTTCCACTATATACATGTGCTTAAATGACAACTTAAAACACTTGCAATTTTTTTTTCAGATTTCAGTATGAACTAATGTAGATTTTTCAATAGAATTATGAGCTAGATCTACTTTGCAATGACTAAAATTAACACTATTTTTCCTTTGAATGAAAGATGCTATGCAAATTTTCAATTTTTAATGTTTTTTATGAAAATTATGAATGCATAATGATGAATGCAAACAACCTAAGATTGTAATCATATTTTAAAATGATATTCTTCATATTTTAGAAGATTTAAAGTGTAAAAATAGTCATGTTCACCAAAAATTTCATTGGAAAGATGGATCTAGAACCTAAATCATAGTTCTTCCAATTATGAACATTTAGAGAAGGATTAAAAATGATCTCAATATCCACTTTGCTACAAACTTCAATAGAAGAGCCAAAATGGTGGATCAAGGTTTTACTCCTTGTGGTTGTGATGTGTTGTGATTATTTGATTGCTAATTGACTAAATTGTGATGCAATAATATTCCTAGGTTATTTATGAAAATGCAACAAACTATTGAGAATCTTGAGAAACATAGAACAAATATAAAGAAATAGATCTTAGAGAAGAAAAATCTAGACATAGAGGAACCCAACATATAAATTTGGGCTTGAAATAGCTAGAAAAGGGTGTTGGACACCCTAGATTGGGCAGTTGCTATGCAATATCTGACTTCACACTTGTGTTGGTGTAAATAGGTGTTTTACCTATCTAGTCATTAGTAGGTCATATTTACATGTTAAGTTTACTTAGGTCCTCGGAGGGAATCTTTCTAGAATGTGTTATCATATTATCTTTGACTTTTAATACATGTGTCCTGTTAGCTCTCAAAAATGTAGGCTGAATGCCTCAAGAGGCTGCCAATCTCTTGATATGCTTCAGGGTAATAGACAAGGTCAAAAGAATTCAACCTTCTACTCTTTAGGTGCTGCTAGACCTAGGCGGGTGCACCTTTCTGAATAAATCATACTTGACTCATGATTATCTTTCTTACACAATGATTTGTCCACAATGGTAGATGGAAGTGAACAAATGAATTCAAATTTGAAAGCAGTAGCACTATTCTAAACTAAATCCTAAAATGCTGAATTAATAGATATAAAGAAATTGAATGAGTTCAAAATGATGAAATACAGAGGCCAGTGCCTTATTGGGTATGCAGATTCAAATGAGATCAGGATGAGCAACACTTCTCTAGAGAAAACTCAAATTATATGGCATATATTTTGTTTACAACTTGTATAAACATGCAATTCTGTAATTACTAAGTTCTACTTGAATAATCGAAATGAATCTCTCTGATTACTGTGATTAACTAAAAGGATTTAGTCTTTACATGAAAGAACCAATCAATCAATCACACAAGTATAGAAAATGTGCACTGATAAATTGAATACAAACTTGTTGTATCAATTTAAACAATCAGAAAGAATCCATCTTGGAGACAAATTAGCAATACTTTCATTAGATTCAATAAATAATTGACACCAGAGAAATGCAGCAACATCAACTAAATTTCATAAATACCTCCATTCTAAAATCATGCAACAATAGTCTCTGATCTGATAATTTTACTCTACTATATCTACTTGTTGTGTATCAAAATCTAATAGTTCATGATGCCCCATTTACAATTACAAAATGCCTATTTATACCCCAGCATCAATAAATCATAATGAAATTCCATGTTGGCCCTACACAAAATTCTGGCTCAAATCAAGTCGACCAGTAATGGTAATTTAGCAATTTACATGTTGGCCTCAGTTATTCAAATTTATGTTTTCCAATAGTCGGTGAGACATATCGTATACTATGCCGAAGGAAATTCAATCGCTTAACCATCCCGTGTTCACTGTGCTCGCATTCGCAGTGACCCATCAGGGTCGCTGAGATGTCAGTTAGATCTTTTATGCCTTACCAATATATGTCTTCACCTCCTGTATGTCGCTATAGCATTTTGTTTGTCACGGAAAATCCATATAGTATCCTTTTGTTCCCCTTTTGTTTCGTTGTAACACTGTGATATCGGGGAGACAACATATCGAACTCACTCAGTCAGGCTAAAAGTCCTTTATTACTTCCAAGTCACTGAGACACAAGAGGTCAGTCACCAAACTACACTTTTCATTTCATCTACTTCACTATAGCTCATAGATATCGGGGAGACCCTATGTCAACCACTTTGAGTTCCACCAAGAATCTTCATCTATTATGTATATCGCCATGACATAAGCACACTCACGCTGAAAAGTATCCTTCAATTGCTTTCGCCAAGACAAAACAACATCGGGGAGAAGTCCCACAGAATTCATCAGGTTATACTGAAAGCTCTTTTCTCATCTATGTGTTGTTGTGACTTAATAATATCAGGGAGACCTCTTATAGAATGCTCATTGCTTTACCAAAATTCACCCAAAGATAAATTTTGATCGCCAAGAGAAAAGAAAACTTACACCGAAAGCCACCTAAATAAACCCATATGTACCATCGATGAGACACCTTTACTTTGCCACGACTCTTCGCCGAAGCCACCATAGTCTCACTGAAAGTTTATTCGAAGAAAATCCATGTGTAAGGTTGGTGAGATTGAAGGTCACTCACCAAGACCTTACAATGATAGCTATGACTCCCCCACTTGTCGGTCGCCAAGACAATTAGAAATTGCCAAGACCTCAGCCCAACGGCCAAACTCATGCCGATATGCTCATCCTTGGTCACCGAAATAGCATGAATGTCATGCTGATAGCCACCCATAGGAAAAAGCTGGTCACTGTAACAAAGAAAAGGTCTTGCCGAAACACCTATAACAAATGAATGTTAGCAGAAAAATAGAATGGGTCGGGGAGACCCGAACAGATTCATGTCGATATGGACCAAAAGGTGGAAATGCAGACATGGATGAATTCCATGGGGAAATATGGGAAAAAGTGGGTAAAGCATCATGAAAATGAGGGAAATGTGCCAAAGGTAATCTTCACTTGAAGACTCAGGGGGTATGAAAGATAGGCAAAAATCATCAAAATTTAATAGTTCCAACAGTGGCTTCATATGGGGATGAATGATAGTAATTCAAAGTGGCAAAGCTCCCTGATACTTCAGTTTTCCAGAGAACCTCTGGCAGGCTTCACACTTTCTTACATGTGTAAAATAATCATTAAAAACTCTAAGCTAGTAGTAACCTACCCTGAGAATTTTGTGTGTAGTTTTTTTTGCTGAATAATGTCCTCCACAAACTCCTTCATGCATTTCACTTAGGACATGTTTGGCCTGAGATTCATCAAGACATAACAATAGTATACCATCCCTATTTTTCCAAAACAGATCTCCATCCATGAAAACATATTTTGATGCTTGCAACTTCAAAGTTCTCTTTTGGCTGTCATTCAATCCCTCTGGACACTTCGTAAACTTAAGGTAATGCATGATATCAGTATACTAGGGAGTGTACTCAATGCTTGCAACTGCAATCCCTTGATCTACATTACAAACTTGATTTGCTTCAATATTTGATTCTGCCATCAACCTAGCCAAGCCTTGACCTCTTACTAATTTGGTAATTTGTATATCTCCATGTCAAATTCTTGGATCCTATTAATCCATTTGCACCTTTTTTCTGTAACTTCAGACTGTGTCAAAATATCCTTGACAACAACATGAGGGACATAAGCAATCACCTTTGCTCCAACAAGATACGGTCTGAAAGTTTTTGTAGCCTTTACCAATGCAAATGCCTATTTTTCCATTATGTCATATTTCAATTCAGACCCTTGTAATGACTTACTGAAGAAAGACACAGGCTGCTCATGACCATCCTCATTCTTCTGCAACATAACAACAACAATTGTGTGCATTGAAGCAAATGAAAATATTTGAAAAGGCTTTGCAAAATCTGGAGATTTAAGGACAGGAGCCTCCTTGATGGCCCTTTTGATAGATATGAAAGCTTCCAAGGCTTCTGCAGTCCATTCCATTTTTTGTCCTTTCTTCAACATTTTTGATATGGGATTAATGATCTCAGCAAATTAGAAACAAATCTCCTAACAAAATTAATTTTTCCGAAGAACAATTGTATAGCCTTGACAGTTTTTGGAACAAGAATTTTATCAATAGCTTCAACCCTCTCAGGATCTATTCTAACTTCCTCCTTTGAAACAATATGTCCTAAGAGCTTACCTTCTATGACTGTAAAATGACACTTCTTTGAATTTAAACTAATACCATATTCAAGGGCTTTAATAAATACCTTCTCTAGATGTTGCACATGATCTTCAACCTTCCTTGAATAAGCAGTCAGGTCATCCTGGTACACTACCATGATAACATTGATCAAGTCTGTGAATGCCACATCCATGGCTCTTTGGAAAGTCGCTCCAGCATTAGTGAGACCAAATGGCATTCTTACATATACATATGTTCCCCAAGGAGTTGTGAATGTTGTCTTGTATTGCTCAGATTCTTTGACTTTAACCTTGTTATACCCTGAAAATCCATCCATCATGGACAACAGTTCACAGCCTGTCACCTTATGCAATATAGCTTCCATATTGGGTAGAGGATAATTGTCCTTGAGAGATGCCATGTTCAGATTCCTGAAGTCCACACATAATCTGATATCACCATTCTTCTTTCTCACAGGAACCAAATTTGAAACCCAGGTTGAGTGCCTAATTGGTTTGATAATTCCTCTATCTCTGAGCTTTGTCAACTCTTCTTGCATTTTAGGCTCTAGTGTTGGATTTATGGGTCTTTGCTTTTGCCTAAATGGCTTAGCATCTGGCTTCAATGGTATTTCATGCTGAAAAAAATCTTCCTTGTATGCTTTTAGATCTTCATAAGACCAAGCAAATACATGCTTATACTTTCTCAGTAGTTCTACTAGCATTCTTCTAATTGTAGGGCTGATTTTCTTTCCTATGTACACCTTTCTTGGTGCTATCTCAGTTCCCAAATTAACTTCTTCAATATCTTCTCTTCTGACTAGTGTTTGCTTCATGAGGGACCAATCATTTCCATCATACACCCTCTCAAGTACCACTAATCCTTTAGGAAGTTTATTTTTTTTAAGCTGCAAGATCTCCTTCCCAAAAACTGTTTGTTTCCCATCCACTTTTTCAACAAAAGCATTGAAGTCAATTTTTTGAGCTTCATATTGATCAATACAATTGAGGAATTTCAAAAGGTCAGTATCATCATTGAAGACTTGCCAACTATAAATGTTATCAAGAACAACAGGCCTTGTCTTGAACTCAATCTGTGAAACCCTAGCCAATGTGACATCATCTCTTTTGAGCGCCACATTTGCTAAAAAATCAGCCATTATATTCTTTGACCTGTCAATCCACTCAATTGAGAAAGCATCAAATAATTCAATTGTGTCCCATGTAGCATTTCTATATTGCTTTAATCTTTTGTGCTTTTCTGCATACTTGGATTTAATTTGTGAAACAACCAACTCAGAATCGCCCAAAATAGCCAACAATTTAATCTTGTGTTTCACAGCTATGTTCAAACCTGTCAACAAGGATTCATACTCTGCCACATTGTTTGTACATTCAAATGCTAACAAAAATGAATTTTTAAATGTAATACCTTCAGGTGAAACAAAAACAATCCCAGTGCCATTACCTTCTTGGCTGCATGCTCCATCAAAATACATCTTCCACACTTCATTACAGCTTTGTGCCACATGTTTTTCAATTGGATCACTACTCGTTGATTCTAGCTAGGCTGATTCAATCTTAAAACTTCCAAGATCAACATCACAAAAACAATTGATTTGATCTTGAGGTACACAGTCAACAAGTTGGTTCATTCTTGGCTCTCTATACAATTTGACCTCCTGACCATTCACTGGAATAGTAGCATAAGATAAATCAAACTAGACGTTTCCTCCAACTGTTGTTGTCCATTGTCTTGATAGAAGCATACCAAACTATGGTGGAGTATCAATCATTGTGATATCTATATTATAAGACACCTATGGGTAAGTAGCTAGCTTAACTTCAACTCCTCTCATAATGCCTACCATAGGAATAGGTATGTTATCCATTGCATAACACTTGCCTTCACATGTATCAACCCACATGCCAAGCTACTTCATAACTCCTACTGGCATGATATTTATAGCAGCACCAGAGTCTATGATGCAATTTCTCAGCAGTTTGTTATTTATGAGTAATGTAGTGAAAAAAGGATCCACTTGAGGGGGAGTTGTTAATACATCACTCAAGCAAACTTCTGAGATATTTACCTTCTCCTGCCTATTGATTGCATTAATTTCTACCCTATTCTCAAAATTCACATGTTTTTCATGTCCATTCGTTATCAATTGAACATTAGTGTCCCTATATTCTTTTATTTTCATCATTTCAAGTAGTGGGATAGACCTTTTTACCTAGGATAACGCCTGAGTGAAGTCAAAAGCAGAGCTCTCCACCTTAACAATCCTTTTCAGTTCTGGTACGTCTCCTTTTTTTCTTCCTTTTCTTTTTTATTAGGTTGGCCAGGCGCTTGTGTCTCTTTATGTAATTCATGCACTTCCTCTTTAACTTCCTATTTTTGGACAGGCTTTTGTTCACCTTTATCATGCTGCTTACTTTCTGATTTCTTCACAGTTCCTTGTGCCATCTTCTGATCTTTCATAAAGATTCCCCCAGGAACGCCTTCCTTCTCATTTACTATTCTGTTTCTCAACCAGTATTTACTCCTTGCTTCCTCAACTGCAGCAATAGTCAGTCTCTCTATCTCTTCTTTGGTGAGTCTCCTCATATTGCATGGAGTAGGTGCCTCAATCTTCCTTAGAATTAGAAAAGACCTACTATTCAGCCATATGGACATTATATTTTTTATTTGAAACATCATATTCATAACCTTCATCCTCTAAAGATGAGTATCCTTCCTCAACATGGTAAAAATTATTTGAAGTCAAATACACCTTGTGATCTTCTCTATTATTTTCCATCAACATTCCCTCTTCTTGTATCCTTTGAGATACAACACAATAGTCTGGAGAATGTGGTTTATCACAAACTTCATAAAAGTAATTATCACTCACCATGTAAGTTCCCTTCTTTTTCAATGGATCAGGAGTCTCTTTGTTTCTTGGCCTAGCTGTTATAGGTTTTCCATCCTTCCAGTCTATATTATAAGGCATATCATGCAACCTTAGCCTTTCATTTCTATATGTGTTCTCTTGTCTGTACTGATAATTATTGTTTTGCTAAGGAGCCCTAGGGTTATCTCTTTTATTGATTATACCAACAAACTTCCTGTTATTTTCAATTATCAATGCTATCTTCTGAGCTTCAGCCAGATCTCTTAGAAATCTATTTCTCAACTCATACCCTATTTTAGGTACAAATGCATTTAAATAAACACTCAAAGCTACAAAATATGGCAGCCTTGATCCAAGAGGTACCTTAGTCTGCAACTTATTGAATCTTCAGTTGAAATCATAAATTGAATCATTCTGATTTTTCTGAATTTGCATCAGTTCATGAAGAGCTGCATCTAGTGCATTCAGATTCCCATATTGTTCTAAGAATCAATCTTGGAATACTTGAAGAGAATTGATTGAAAATGCAAGCAAGCTGTTAAACCAATCCCTAGCATCTTCAATAAGTGACATCATAAACAACTTCATGTGTAAATCTTCATATGGCACATGTATGTCTTGGATGAAAACATTGAAATTCTTTAAATGCTCCTCAACAGTGATTGCATTATTCCCTATAAATTTGGGCACCACACCCCTCCAACTTTCATCCATAGGGTAAGGGTATAACTGAAAACCTGCTAAATCAAACTGTCTGATCAATGTTGTATGCTGATGAGGGGGAGGAATAGGTGGAAATTGATGCTAGTGCATGGGATTATTGCGTTGTGCATTATATTGTGGGATAAAAGACTGACCAGGAGGTGGATGCATAGCTGTATGTTGTGTGGGAATATGAGGTGGATAATTTGGCTGCTTATAGTGATTCCCAGTCTGATGGTTTTGAGCATTCGATTTATTAGATGGCCCTACACCATGACTACCCTGCTTATGTGGTGGTACATACTTTGGGGGGCAATCAGTTGTTTGATCAATAACTTGTGCTTTCTACAATTTGGATTCTTTTATTACTTGTATCATCTGAGCCTTTTCCTATTCTTTTCTTTCCTTTTCTTGGGATTCAAACAGTGCCTTGATTTCTTCAAAACTCAAAGATTCATAATCTTCTTGAGGATATGCATGATCAATATGTTCATTCTGATCACCCTACATTTCTAGATCATATTCCTTCCTCTTTCTAGCTTCAAACTCAGCCTGTTTCTGAGGATCGAGAGAAGGGAAAGGATTTCTTTGATCTTCTGGGGTACAAGGCTCTGCACTTGAATCATCTCTCCATGTATCATAGCAATTATATGTTTCACAATGTGCTCTTGGTGCTTTGCCTTTGTCTGTTATGCACATGTCCTCATTGATCCTCTTTCCTTTATCAACTCTGTCATCTTTGTGTGTCCACTTACTGCTACCAGCAAGAGCTCCATTATGACCTCCCCTATATTGAGATCTTCTTCCATTCATGATGAAAAACTGCAAAATTGTTGTCAGAGTCGCCACTCACTTTTATCAAAAAATGAGAAAATGCTCAATGTTTCTTATTCCCAGTGGAGTCTATATATAGTTCCTGACTCTATGAAAGGCCTTGATTCTAAATGTTTTCCCCAGTAGAGTTTCCAATTTTTTAGCTCTCAAAAACATAGGTTGAATGCCTCAAGAGGCTACCAATCTCTTGATATGCTTCAGGGTAATAGACAAGGTCAAAAGAATTCAATCTTCTACTCTTCAGGTGCTGCCAAACTTATCCAGGTGTACCTTTCTGAATAAAGCAGACTTGACTCATGATTATCTTTCTTGCACAATGATTTGTCCACAATGGCAGATGGAAGTGAACAAATGAATTCAAACTTGAAAGCAGTAGCACTATTCTGATCTAAATCCTAAAATGCTAAATTAACATATATAAAGAAATTGAATGAGTTCAAAATGATGAAATACAGAGACCAGTGCCTTATTGGGTATGCAGAGTCAAATGAGATCAGGATGAGCAACACTTCTCTAGAGAAAACTCAAATTATCTAGCATATATTCTATTTACAACTTGTATAAACATGCAATTCTATAATTACTAAGTTCTACTTGAATAATCCAAATGAATCTCTTTGATTACTGTGATTAACTAAAAGGATTTAGTCTTTACTTGAAAGAACCAATCAATCAATCACACAAGTATAGCAAATGTGCACTGATAAATTGAATACAAACTTGTTGTATCAATTTAAACAATAAAAAGAAATCCATCTTGGAGACAACTTAGCAATACTTTCATTAGATTCAACAAATAATTGACACCAGAGAAATGTAGCAACATCAACTAAATTTTAGAAATACCTCCATTCTAAAATCATGCAACAATAGTCTCTAATCTAATAATTTTACTCTATTGTATCTACTTGTTGTGTATCAAAATCTAATAGTTCATGATGCCCCATTTACAATTACAAAATCCCTATTTATACCCTAGCATCAATAAATCATAATGAAATTCCATGTCGGCCCTCCACAGAATTCGGGCTCAAATCAAGTCGGCCAGCAACGGTAATTTAGCAATTTACATGTCGGCCTCAATTATTCAAATTTCTATTTTCCAACAGTCAGCGTGATATATCGTATACTATGCTGAAGGAAATTCAATCACTTAACCATCCCGTGTTCACTGTGCTCGCATTCGCCATGACCCATCGGAGTCACTAAGATGTCAGTTAGATCTTTTATGCCTTACCGATATATGTCTTCGCCTCTTGTATGTCGCTATAGCATTTTGTTTGTCAAGGCGAAGCCATATAGTATCCTTTTGTTCCCCTTTTGTTTCATTGTAACACTGTGATATTGGGGAGACAACATATTAAACTCACTTAGTCAGGCCGAAAGTCCTTTATTACTTCCAAGTCACCGAGACACAAGAGATCAGTCACCAAACTACACTTTTCATTTCATCCACTTCGCTATAGCTCATAGATATTGGGGAGACCCTATGTCGACCGCTTTGAGTTTCACCGAGAATCTTCATCTATTATGTATATCGCCATGACATAAGCACACTCACACCAAAAGGTATCCTTCAATTGCTTTCGCCAAGACAAAACAACATTGGGGAGAAGTCCCATAGAATTCAGCGGGTTATATCGAAAGCTCTTTGCTAATCTATGTGTCACTGTGACTTAATAATATTGGGGAGACCTCTTATAGAATGCTCATTGCTTTACCGAAAGTCACCCCGAGATAAATTTTGATCGCCAAGAGACACTAATACATTTGACTGCAAAATACTACGAAACTGTCTAACAAAATATGTAAAATTCAATGTTCATTGGGTGCTTGTAAAATTTGATGTGTAATTTCCAATTTTTTGAAATTTTATCCCTGACATTCATCAAAATTTCGACGAACCTGGGGTTCGTCGAAATGTCGGCTATTATTTTCGTCGAATTTTCAACAAACATGAAAAAAAAATCAAATTGTGGCCGACATAAAGAAAAAGTGAGTTCACGCCTGATTTATTGCATGTTTTGCTCTACTTGAGATAGTTTGTGGAGAACTAAGGACGATTTTCATGGAAAAAATAAAAAAAAATTCAAGAAGATATCGCCAAGTTGAGGGTAGTTATTGTCTTTTTGTAGAATTCAGTTGTGAAGTCAGATTTGTAGTTCCAGGTTTGAAAATCATATTTTAAAGCAACATCTCATCAGATTTCATTTTTAGAGGTTAGGGTTTTGAGAATTTCATGTCCAGATTTTGTTGTGTGGAATCACCATAAGATCACAATGGAGGGAACAAATTTTTGTGACTGTAATTATGTGATCCATAACTCTATTGGTCATGTGGCACAGTTGTGCTATAACAAATACAGGATGCATTCATGTGTGACCCAAGTTTAATGTGGCTATGTTGTGATAGAAATGGAGGCACTCATATAATGTAGTTAATTCAGGTTGTATAATGTAGGTGTCAATCATCATTAGGTGCATCAGGTTGTCTCAAGTTTAGTAGGATGTAATTATAGCATGATCGAAGAGTGATTGCCTCTTGCTACAATAAAAGAGCCTATAACTGTTGATAATGCCAGACATGGTTTATGTTATATCAATTATGTAGTGCATTCAAGCACAACCCATGTTTAATGGGCTATTCTAGAGAGTGATCAAGATTTTCTAAACCTTATGAATGTTACTTGACATATATTTGCAGAATCTGAAATTCCTTCAGAGGCTTTTGAAGTATCAATGTATCCTATATAGGGTTTAGAATGATTTCTTTTAATTAAAAAAATAAATAAATGATGTATTTCCTTGTAATTAGATAATGTGTAGATCTCCTAAATCTGCCCCAGCACACTATCCTCTTTGGCACTATATTCATTAATCCAGCTACTAGGTTTTTGCATGTGGCATCTTTAATATCTTCATGACCGTGGCTTTTAAATAGATCTCAGTCTTTGCTTTACCTTTTCATGGTAACCCTTGATTTCCATAATCCACCTTCAATCTCTTCTAAGAACATTGTCGTAAGCTAGACTGCATAGTATGCATATAAAGCAAGTCCATACCTGCCATTGTTCTAAACCACCACTCACTGCCTTGCTTAAAATGTTCCCTCCATAAGCACAATAGCATTTTTTAAAATCATGGTTGCCAGTGATTGACCATTAAGCTCACCACTTTCATCATGAAGATACAATGAGATTTTTGTCTTCAAACTCAAGGCATTATGGAAGATAACATTGTAAATTGTTTGTTGTGTATGATTGATTTTCTTGCACATTTACTTTGCTAACTTCCTTTAAGACTGGATATTGCACCCTCAGCTACAATCTCAAATAGCTCACTCACTATTACTTGAAGATTCCTTTCATGAGCATCCTTCTATAAAATCAAACTATGCCCTATAGACTGCCTACTTACTACAGGGGACTCATTGTTTCATGGTATTGTAGTTCTTTAGATCCTTCAACCTTATTGACACTACTTCACAGTCCACAAGGTATTATTCACTATTTTTCCATCTTTGGTGAGTCTCAAAACACTGCTCAAACATGCAATCCACCACCTCCATTATACAATATTAATGGCTAAGAAGAAATATTGAACCTATGATTACCACTGTTACTTCATTTGGACAGTCATTCCCTAATTGAATTTTCCTTGTCTAACACTACCAAAATCATTTGAAAAACCCTTAAGGTCAGCAAGGGGTAAGGAAACTCACTGTTAAAA